>WEKY01014550.1:2542-68354 GCA_013390045.1 Picathartes gymnocephalus
ACAGAAGAAGTCTAGAGGCACAGTCTTGTATTGCCCCCAGTTCTGTGTGCGTGTCTCTTGCTCATTAGAGACTCTTAAAAGTCTTTGTTTTCTTGGGGGAGTCATCATCCAGGAGCATAAAAGTGGTGGTCTGTATAACAGTATTCCAGAATGTATTCCTTCCTTTTTATGCACACAGTTGGAGAAGTAACATTCTTTCCTCGGAATTAAGGCAGCAAAAATTCAAAAATAGTAACTTTTACAACAATGTAATTCAGAATACTTTAATTTTATTTAAATCACTTTTTAAACACAAAAAATAGGACATAATAAGCAATTTCGGGAATCTTGAGTGGAACCAATCTCACAAATCTTCTGATAATGTCATCCTGTTTAGATATTTCTACCCTCTATCACAGCACGCATCTTAATGTGATTGTAAAATACACTTCTCAAATCATGCATTTCCTTCACTTCTACGTTTTAACACAAAGAATAAAGATTTTAAAAATTTTTAAAAGGCAGAAAAAAGCATTTAAAAAAAAGGAAGCTAAGGTCCCTCAGATTTATAGGACAGGTCAATACAGACACTTAAGTGAAGGAAGAAAAACATTTGCCAGTGTTGCTGAATTCATATCTGAATAGTAATAACCTCTTTATCAGAAAACATACTGAAGACATCCCTATTAAATTGTATGATGAGGCTCTGAAAACTATTTAAGGGAAGAAACAGTTCACTTTTGATGGACATACTGCTTGGGACCTTTTCTGTCTTCAGAAAGATGTCAGCTGTGAGTGATTTTGCTGATGTGCTCACTTTTCACAAAGTAATTTGCCTAAGCCAAATAAATCAATTAAGTACATCACAGTTATTAAATGGTAGTGAGTTTAGGGAGTGCTATCTAACCAAAAAAAAGTCTATAAAAACCTTATATGAAAATTTAAATCCTAAAATAGCAAATGCTTTGCTTCCTTTGGAAAAAGGGTTTTAAAATAGAACCCAAATACTACCATTTACCACTCAGACCCTCCAATGATGTGTTTTCTATGAACAGTGTGTATTTTCAAGAATCAACGAGTTAGCAAAATTTATATTAAGACTCTTGAAATACACGGGGGTTTTGGCACATATAAAACTTGTTTAAAATGCTCCCAAGAGCACAGTCGCAAGCCACACACCTTACACACCTCTGACTTAGCAGACTACACAGGTCTGTTTACATTTACAAGATCTAGGAGTTATTATAAGTTAAGCCAACTTACCCTGTGCTACAAAGTCCAGCCATGAACACCATTCTGAGAAAAAATAATAACTCTTCATTTCTGCTACTGAAATTCTTCTCTGATTCATCATCAGAGAAGAAAGAGGTCCACTTTTCCCTTCCCCTGCTCAGAACAAACTGCCCTGAGAAGGTAAGAGCTTTTGCATTACCTGAACTTTGTTCCATAAATACAACAGGTGGCACAAAATGACTTTACAAATATATTTTCCTCCACTAATGCCATTGTTCTTGCAATTATCTCTCTAATTACAGAGTTCTCCCCTCATGACCCCACCCTGAATATTTACAGACTGCTGATACACCCAGTGTCTGATACAGTATATATAAGCATAAGCCCTAAGCATATTTTCGTTCATGTTAGGCTTTAACAAGGCAAAGCAAAACTGTTTTTCAGACAGATATTCACAATGCTATCTGGAACTAGTCATATTGAATTGCTCACTCACACTTTATCATCTCTGCTATGGATTCACACCTTGCTCTCTCATCCATCTTTCTGACTGAAAAAGTGCAATAGCATTTCAAGCAGGACAGGTCAATCAGTCTCAAGAACAGAAACCCAAAATCTCAAATGAATCCCTTTTCAACATCTTTAATACCAGCCAGCAAACAAAGGCGTGAATGCAGCAAACAGTAAACACAGCATTACACACCTGGACCTATCTCTTGTGGGCACTAACAGTAATGAAGTTGTTGTGGCAGACTTTAACACTGATCAGAAATGTCAGTGTTTGCACAGGCTCCAGGCAGACTTTGGCTACACTGAAGCCTTCAGGTACTTAAATATTTCTGCTCCTTTTGTGTACTCAGTCTGACATTTCCTACATCCACACATTTTGCTAGCCTGCCTGTAAGCTAACTTCCTCTCCCCTTATAAGAATGCCCAATATCCAACAGAAATACTTATTCAGCTTCAGATGTACCACATCTGCATCCCCTTGCCTGACATAGATGATGCAAAAGTGGTCTTCCTCCAGACTCTTCTTCACTTTTTGTGGTGATTATTCAGGTTATGGATTAACCAAGCTCTGTCTGACTCAGTACAAAAATCTGTTTTATGAGACACCCACAATACAGTGCTGCTCACTGTACCTTTTCACAGAACTTCTTTGGATTGGAGGGACCCTGTGACACAGTCAGTCTCCTCAGCCACCCGTTCATCACACTCCTAGAACCACACACAAAAGCAAACTGCCCTAGTCATCTTTGTCAGAAAACCAACCTGAATCCAGAGTGAAAAGATGCAGACTCCAGGATGCCTCCAAAGATACTCCCCATCCATACCATGCGCAGCACAGACTGAAGACAGGTATCTCTGGCATCTCCACTTGCCAGACTTGTTCTACAGCTCTGGTTTCAAGCTGCCCTACTGTTCCCATTTGCTTAGAGAAAGCGAGAAGAGGAAGAATCTCAAAGCATGGTCTGTGAGCCCATCACAAAGGGCCACAGCATGTCAGCACCTTGGCAAATCTCCCCTGCTGATGGGAGACAGGTGTCCCCAGAGAAGCTCAGAGCCACAGCTTCCCAGGGCTGAAATCCTCCACAAACCCACAACTGCTGCCCCACCTGCTTGCAGTCAGAGATGAAGAAGCACAGAGAAGACACGCAGTCAGTGATGGATTCAGAAAACGCGATGCTGTCTCACAGCACTCACTGTACCAGCCAGGGCCCTGCCTGTCCAGGCAGGAGGGCCCACATGGATCCCAAACATCTGCATTCCAAAGAGCAAGTGTCACCAGAGCCAGGGCAAGTGGATAAAGGCAACACAGCCTGCCCTGAGTAAAAGACACCTGCAGAGAACAGTGCAATGAAGATTAGGCCAAGGAGGGCAGATCCAACTGTCGATGAGCTGTAAGTAAATAAAGTCTGGTTTGTTAAAATAAAAATAAAACAGAGATGGATTTGATGAAGTATGATGACTCTGGAAGCCAGCCCAGCTTCCCTTATTAAGGTAAATAAGGTAATGCAAAATCAATATATGAACTAGGACATTTATTGTTCAGTTAAAAGTTTCTGTATTCTATATTAAATATTTTAACATGCAGGGAAAGGATGAGGTGACAGCAAAGCAAACACGCTCTCGGCAATTTCCAGAGATGCTAATGAAGAGAGAATAAAGGTTTGTGAGACTTGGGACAACATGGCAGAGTGGTTCAGCTTTGTCACAAGGAGAAGAGAGGTGCATACATTATGGGATTCACAGAATCACAAGCACATTTACTTTGGAAACACATTCAACATGTATGTCTCCAAAATTGAGATTTCACCCAGTGTAGCTACAGGACAGAAATGTTCCCAGGCTGGAATACCTCTCCCTTTCCACAATCTAAAACTTTGACTCAGCTTCTGTGTAACACTTGATCTGCAAGTGCCACTGAAAGCTGAGGTTTGCTACCAGGAAGGTGGGAAAACTCCTATCAGTCCAAAAGGCTATAAACCAGCTTTGACCAAAACAATGGAGTAATTCTTATTGGATATGTAAGGTTAACATTAAAAGCCTATAATTGCTTTCCTACTGTCAACATAAAATGGGTAACAGGAAGGAAAGGAAATAGAATTTTTGCATACTTGAAGACTTCAAACAGAAAAGGCTGCCACATGATCACAAAGAGTTCTGGAATAATAATAAAGATGGGTGGGAGACAGAACAGACAGCTTCCTACAGAAACATACTATTTTCTGACTATACACACACTTCTGAATAGTGAAAGATGTAAGTAAGACATGATTGCATAGCATTACAAGATTTATATTAAGGATCTTAGTCTAAAGGAAATTAGGCAAAAATTAGGAATATTATCTGTTAGAATGTGTTCAATATATCAAAATTGTTGTTTTCTCCTATGTAGTCAATGCTTTGCCTATACTTTGGATTAGCTCCAATCCTTTAATGAATGGCAAGCAGGTGCCTGAAACTCATAAAAACATAAATATCATTAAATATTTAGTGAAAGTAGTGACTTTCATGGCTACACTATGGACTTGACTGCAGTGTGAGTGCTACCAAGTGATAGTTGAATCCTACAGGAAAGTAAGACTGAAATTTGAGGAGACCTTGTTTTGTTCTGCTTTACAAGATGGCATCCCACATGGTTAAAATACTACTAAATTTTCCCTGATTTTTCTTTACTGTTATTAACAGCAATTTACATCAATTTTTTTTCTAGTCTCAGCTGAATAGAATTAATGGTTAGATTTTGATAATTTGCTAGTAAGCATTCCTAAAAGTACCAAATCTTGGCCTCACAAATGCCCAGAACTGGTAAGTCAGGAAAGGTGAAATCTTTACATTTCAGAAGTTATATTAAAAAAGTTTATAAAAAACCCCTTTATAATTTTAATTTCAAACACAATAGATAACGAAAGGCTCAGTGAGAATATTACAATTGAAGGTGCAAAAAAATCAAATCACCAGAGAGGCATTTTTCTTTTCGTATTTTTTTTCTAGGAGTAAATGTCAGCATCAAAGAAAGGAATACTGAAAAGCCTTGAAAATTAACAAGGTAATTTAATTTACGTTGATGTAGATTTCCAAATTAATTTAAAAAGAAACAAAAAATGTCCTTTTCCTTTTTTTTTAAAGATCATAATAGGTCACTGTTCATTAAAAAAACCAAGAAAGTTTTAATTAATTACTGGAAGATTTACCTCAGCTTATCTTAGCCACTCAGGGTTAACTTATTGCAGAGAAAAAAAACCCCAAAATGTAGTTATACTAAACACAAAGATTATATAATTATCAGTCACACTAACACATACTGTATGAAACAGATTTTGAGACTGAGTAAGTGGTGGCAAGTCCTAAATTTAGTACATTACAGATGTGATCAGAGGCTTCTTGATTTTTTGAGTACAGTTATAAATATTTTCTTTTGAATAAGTAGGTATACTTTTTAGGAGAAGAATACTCAGCAATGTTCTTCTAGAATATAAAAGGAGGGCCAATGTTAAGCTTTCAAATCTATGTTAGATACTGTCATACACCTGGAAATGCAAGAAAAACAAGGTATAAAGTTTTTTTCCAGTAGGTACTGGTGACAGAGAGTAATTACTGTCATGAATAATACCTAATATTGATAAAAATTTGTATTTTTTCACTGTAACAGTTGTTGGATCCCTGTATGAGTACACTTTCAGAAAAAAACCCATTTGTTCCTGCAAGAATCATCAGTTGAAAAAAATCAGTAACACAAATCCTAGGCTGCTTACTGCTCATATTCAACTCACATGCTGCTCCAATTTAGTTGCAACATTCTGGGTACACACACATCACACTATAGGATCATATATATATTCACCTCACCAGAGCATATTTGATGTGGGTTATTTCTTGAGTGCCTTCTGCCGTGAGGGATTTGGAAGAATCTTTGTAGGATCCTAAAAGGACTTTCATGTCCTTCCCTTAAAAGGCGGCGTTGAGACATGGGTATATCTTCACCAAACTATTCAGCAAAGGAAATAAAAGATACCCTCTTTAGAATTACTCTCTTCTAACACACTGAAAGATACTCTGACTGTTTTTTTAAATGTCAACGGAGTGTGAAATTTCTTTGTCAAATTCAGATGAGACCAAAAATGATGAAAAAGGCCGCAGTTTTAAAGTCCTGGAAGAGGGTGCAGTGCAGTTATTTGAACTGTATATGCTTTTCTTCAGGAACCAATACCTAGTCCCACTAGAAAGGAAAAAGAAAGATCAGTTGCACTTAAAGGACTGAAAATACCAAGATGCTTTCTGCATGAAGCTGCAGCACCCTCTCAGTTCCTAGCATGCTGCACCCAGCGGACAGGACATCTTGCCACAGCTTCACTCTACCTTCAGTGTGATCAGTATGAATAAAGAAGTCACAGCTTCCCACACAAGCAGGTCAGACTAGCAAGTGACATCTTAAGAAAATAAAAAACGGTGCAAAAATGTCTCGTTTTTTTTTAGTGTTTTATCCAAAATAACTATATCCAAACTAACAGCCCAGTGCTGTTTAGGATGAAGGAAAGCCCCCACAAAACATCCAGATTGTCAATGCGCTCCAGCTGCACAGCGAGATCCAACGCCAGTGCTCATCCCCAGTTGCTGGTACAATCACCTCCTTCTTCACATCCTTCTCCTTAACACGAGGGATGTTCAGCTGTTGTAGAGAAAGTTGCAAGGTTTCTCCTGAAGAAAGGAAAGTTGAATGTCTTTCTTTTAACTTTACAGTCTTGCTTGTAAGTTCACAGCTCGGTGCTCCAAGGACAGAAATCTCGCAGGGACACTTAATGCATTTCCTACTTTGTCTCAAGCACCTGGTATTCCTCAGGGACAAGTGCTACGCCCGTGCCAGCAAAATAAAAGAAAATACCATTGTGAATACAATGCTGTCAATTAGAAACTCCTCTTCAGTTCATTTCCCCGAAGTTAGACTCCCATCATCAATACAACTCCTCTTCCTCCCCTGTATTTGAACAGAGGACTGAGTCCTTCAAAGGCAGAGCCCGCTTCCAGAATATGTGAGCAGAGAGGTCTTCCGAGAAAAACCTGGGTCTTCCTGGGAGTTAACAAACAGCTAATAGGAAGGAAGGGAGGGGAAATGAATCCCAGCCTTTCTTAAAACATATCAGGAAAACTTGCGCTGTCTGTTCCCCTGTCTCTTTCAGTGCAGGAGAGAGGAAATTGATAATGCTGCTTTACTTGGCAGTCAAGATTTTCCTCTCAATTCTGTTTATCTATGTCCTGTATGGCCACAGATATTCCAAACCCCAAATATATACCATTATGCACATCACCCTGAAGAAGTGTTTTAAAATATGATATATCATCTATTGCTCTGAAAGCAAATTCAAAGAGGCAAACTTTAATTAAGTCACATTGAAGTAAATATTAAATACCTTATTACAAAATATTAGTTTGCATACACTGTGTTAACAGAGGAGAATTGTTACAGTCCTAGCTGGAAGAGGTTCAACTTTTGACATGAAATCATTGACAAATGTGACAATCTTGAAATGTGACAACCAAGAAAAAATATTTAAAAAAAGAATTAAGAACAGATGAGCTTCATGCAAATATCACTTGCTTTCCAAATTCATTATATCAAGCAGATGAACCACTGCATATCCTGGAACAAAGGCTTTCCAAGCTTATTTAAGTACTCAGAAATTCAGAGGAAGGAAGGATGGGAACAGCCTAGTAGTGGAACACCACCACGATACACACTGCCACCATACCTTATACTCAGGGTTCAAACAAAAGAGGAATTGAGGTAAGACACAGCATCCATATTAGGCAAAATTCTGCATTTTCTTGTGCTGCTTGTCACTGGGGGCACAAAGCAGCAGTTCTGGCCAGATAAAGGGTAACAACAACATCCACAGAGACAACGCTGCAGTATGTTCCTTGCTGAGTTTCCCAGCGGAGGCACCAAATGTGACCAGGGGCATGCCTGCGGCAGTTTGTCACCCATCAGGGCTTCCCTCCTACCTGGCAGGATAACTACTTATTTGGGGCTTTTGGGGCACACCGGCCTCATGACCTAAGGACCCATTCTCACAATCAAGTGGGATGAGGATGAAACTACACATCTTCTTTCAGCAGCCAAGCCTCACGAGAAAATGAGGCAGACAGAGTAAGAGAAAATGGACTCAGGCTGTGCCAGGGAGGTTTAGATTGAATACTAGAAAATATTTCTTCACAAAAACATTTGACAGGCTGCCCAGGGAAGTGGTTTAGTCACCATCTCTGGAGGTATTTAGAAGCACAAATATATGTGTTGCTTAGGGACATGGTTTAGTTGTGGACCTACAGTGTTGGGCTCGTAGTTGGACTCAATGATCTTAAAGGTCTTTTTCAACCTAAATGACTCTCTGATTCTATGAAAAGTGACTCTTTGTCCCAGTGGTGTTTTGTGCATGTGAGGACACCAGTGGCACACGGTGTAAACCTCACCAACAATTCGTGTAGAGAATTATTACAGGGAAAAAGAATGTTCTCCTTTCTTTCTTCACATACCAAATACATGCAGAAGACTGATGCCTTACACTATAAAGTTGGTAAGTACACACAATCCTACTGAAATCTAGCCATTAGCTACATCCCTGTCCGCAAACAAGCTTTTAATCTTCTTTCAAGCACTCAAATTTGTGCCTAGAAGCAAAGAAATTAATCACAACAATGGCCATGGTAGTGCACAATCAGAAGGAAACAGATGGTGTAATGCAGTGTTTTCCAAACAGCAGCAGCTTCTATCTCCAGGAAAATAATCTGAATATTTTCCCCTGCTGCTGGTATTACTATAACAAAAGCTGCTATTTGAAGGACATCTTCTCTGCTCTGTAGAACATAAGCAAATTACACCAGAGTTTATAGACAGCAATATTCTCTGAGTATTAGTTGGCAGAACCAACTAGACTGCACCTAGCTCTCCTTTCACATCACATAAACAGTAACATTCAGTGGGTAACACCCCTCCAATTATCTTTAAATGACTGCAGACAGCCTGATGGAATCAACAAAATTGTGGCAATGAAATAGGGCTTATTTTTCTCATGCTTCATTTCCAGGTCTGTTTCTGACTGCAGGCAGAGCGTTGCACACTGGCAACAAGCAGCCACGCTGACTTACAGCTGTGCAGTCTCCCTGAGTCCTCCTTTCCCAGGGATTCTCAAAATACTTTAGAACAGTAACCTCAAGTTTTCTTGGGAATCGTTAAATTAAGATGCCATCACTTTCTTCACCACTAAATGTTCCTACTGCTCCTTTTGATCTTTTTGTTTGTACAGGGGCCTTATCTTTACAGGACATCTCAAACGCCCTACTGTGATTTTTCCTCCAAATCCTAACAGTTATTTACAGGCCCTTCCTTACATCCTCACATTTGATGTGATGCTGAAAGATTCACATTGAGGAGCATGTATCCCTGCTAATTGTACAGAGCAGGAGGCTCTGGCAGCAGAATCATCACTGTTCTAGAGTTTCTTATAAATTTATTCAATTTCTCCACACTTCTTCATATCGGCTGATAAGCCACTGCCCCTGGTGTTGCTATTTCTCCTAATGTAGACCTTATTTTTCAGGGAAAAGAGTACAACTCACAGACAAGAAATACAGCAGCTCTCACGCACTTCAAGATCTCACCATGTACACAGGGCACAAGAGTCCACCTGTGCAGGCTGTATCTTCCTCTCACCCACTCTTTTCCCCTGGAATTCTGGCAGGTAGGAGAAACTCCAGTATCAGAAGTGCCTTCACACCCCCAGTAACAACTCAGAGGGCTGCAGGACTGATCTCAAATGAATATAAAAGACTCTGAAAATTGTATGGGGAATTGCATCTACTATACACATATGCAGAGCTCAGAAATTATTGTTTCTTGGATCAGTTTCTAAAAGCAAATATAAGGGCATATACAAGCTAAATCTTGCCATGTAGATCTTCCAGCATCAGCACACTCACAGTAACAGTGGAAATGAAATGAGGGGGAAGAAAAGTGAATGTTGTTTAGACTTTTCTCTTTACATCATGTTTCATCAATTATGTCCTGCATACTTACTTATTTTGTTGAGAACAGTCATACAAACAGAAAGATAAATTGGACTTATTTCTACATTACTGTAGAAACTGATTGTTTCGCACACATTAAAATGTAATATACAAGTTACTTCTAATCTAAAATGTAAGTTGTTTTATAGAGTTGAACACCCACATACCATATCAAGTTGGCCCTGATTGGTGTTATGCTTAGTCTGAGTTTTTTTATAACCCTGTCTAAGTGTTGAATTATGGCAAGTTGCTTGTGTTGATTTTAAAATGGAAAACAAGTTGTCAAAGATTAATCCATGCCAGAGGCCAGTCACTAGGCTAAAAAAATAGAGTCAACTTGAGGCTGATTTTAAACGAAAAAGAAAGCATAGCTGAGATGTTAAAGATACAAAACTTGGTATTTTTACATCCACAAATCCCACAGGGCTCTTGTAGCATGAAAATGCTGAAAAAATCTGCCTGAAAATCCAAGAAATAAATCATTATTCCAGGGATATTCTAGATTCTTGGAATACAAGAAAAGACTGAATCTTCCTTTTTCAATGTGGACGAGATTAATGTGACGTTTAGGTACAATCTTTTCCCTTTATTATTTTTATGCTTGTTAGAATCAGACAGGTGTGCTTATATTTCACTTTCAGGCTACTCTAACAGAACATTCTACCAAGAAGTTCAAAAAGGGGTCCCATCAAGGATTCTAGAGAACCTGTCATCTGAAACGATATTTAATAAAATACCATGACATATCAGCAGAAGCTGGAATGGGAAGAAATCTCAGAAATAGGTATGAATGAAGGTATATCTGGGTGAACCTAAAAGTCACTGCAAACAAACTCAGTATCTCATAAAAGCATAGACAGTGATAAACATTCTTAATATTTTGATGTTGATTTATTAAGGGCTGGGCATTTAAAAAATTATTTGGTATCACAAGAAATCTAGACAGAAACCCTGAATTAAGCTAGAAGAGTGAGTTACAAGAGTGAATTAGGTTAGTTGTCCAAGCTTAATCCTAACTGGATGTATCTGCTCAGAGACAAACCATGATTGTAATAAGCATCAGATGAATGTAAGTAGATCAGGACTGAGATAAATGGACAGCTTGCATTCTATTTATACTTGCACATTATGCTGCTGAGCCACTTCTGCCAGTCTTTCTTTACAGCAGAAACACCTCTCAAAAACTTAAACTAAAATAAATCATAAACCTTATTTAGAGTGTTTCATAATTTAAATGTACAGTAACAAACAAAAAAATTGCAATATATAAGATTATGGTTTCAGTATTCTGTAAGTGTTAACATTTAACTGTCAAGATAACAAAAAGCTCTTAAAGCCTAACATCTGTCCCTCTAATTTAGGTAATCTTATATTCCATGTCTGAATTTCCTGAGGGTTAGCAAAAAATGTGACCCATCTCCAAAAGAACAAGTTTCTTCATTAGCAATAGAAAATACTCTGAAAATCACAGTGGATCAGAGAAGTAACTAGAGGAGAATTTCTCTTTATGATCAGCCATGCGAAGTCAGGTTTAACATCTAACAAGCCAACATGTCCACTTTGTCTTTTAATTCAAATCCTTACACTTTTGAAGGCAAATAGCAATCAATTTCAAAACTTCAGAGGTGTTCTAGGAAAAAGTAAGGAAACTGCATATACAAAGACCAGGAGGTCAGAACATGGGGAAAACCTGATTAGTATCCAGTGCCAATGCAAAGCAACAGGTAAATGTCACTGTGATATTGGAGCTAATTATGCAACTGCCACCACCAGTTCATTCATTTACTTAAATTCTACCAGGCAAAATGACCTGAAAGGCAACAATTACAGGTTGTGATTGAACAGATTTGTCAGAGGTATGAGGTCTACCTTTTTGGTCAGAAGTGAAAGCATGTGAAGAGAAATCTGCTTCCATAGGAAGCTCCTGGGAATTATTTCAGTCCAAAGCTTGATGTGGACCCCTGCTTTCACCCAACCACAGTTCAGCACTCGACTGCTGCTGCTCTGTGAGCCCAGTGCAAGGGAGGGAGGAGACCACGGCGGGTGGAGGCCAGTAGAGAATGGATTTTCGCAGCAAGAGGAGAAAGAAAGTGATGGGAGACCTTTGGTGCCTGCACACTATGGAGTCATTGCAAGAGAAAGCTGCTGATGATAATCAGATAAAACAATTGGCAGCAAAAAGAAGTGGCTTAAAATGGTTTATCAAATACAGTTTTATTGACAATGTCCTATAAAGATTCAGGCTTATCAGCCATTCCCTGCACATACACCCTGAGGCACAGGGGTGGTTGCCATCATGTACCAGCTGATAATCAAACTCAGGCACTCAGGATAAGTAGCTGACTTTATATATTGAGTTATACTAGTGAAAGCTCTGTTCAAAAATCACCTGCATCTAACAGGTGTATATGCATGCCTATGCAAATACATATGAATGTATAGAAATGAATAACACATGCAGACAACAACACTGACTGACCTTGCAGCAGACACCTCTGTGCAGAATGAGCTGGTGAAGAGAGAACCAAAATTCGATGTTGGAAAAAGTCTGGCTGGCATTTATTATGCTCACAATAGAATTCTAGCTCAAAAGCTGTATCTTTTAACAACTACAGCAGGTACATAGTATTTTCCCATCCGGTTGAGCTCTGGTAGAAGCAGACAGAGAAGGGGTTTGTGTCATTTGCACTCCAGACAGACACTGCTGCTCTCCCCAGCTGGATCTGCTCCATTGGAGATTAGCAAACAGCTCACTAATGAAACCTGTACTTCCTTAGTTTCTCTCCAGGGGACAGAGTACCTGGGCACACGTTTCTCAATTATTCAAGAGGGGCTGATTTTGCTGAGGGCCAGGAAAATGCAAATCCCATGATTTTCAGGTCATTTCCTGAAGATGATACCTTTGACAGCTATGAAATGTGAAACATTGTATAAACCACTGCTGGATCAATGGATCCAGACAGCTGCCAGCAGGGATGGGCCCTGGCTACAGCTTCAGGTGTTCTCAATAATCCAATGTGTACAGAGGGAAATCACTGCTAGCACCTACATAAACAGAGGATGTTGTCTTGCTGTGCTGCCATGGGCTAGGAGCACCCTTTCAGCCTTCAGTCTCTGCTACCCTAAACTTCCTTCCTCTGAAAAACTTTCTCTGTTGCCATGTGCTTTGGACTCAGAGGATGCAGTGCTCAGTTCTCACACCTTCTCTTATCAGACTTCAATTCTTCTACACTTTTCACAATCCTCTCTTAGTCTCTTCATGAATGGGCTATTAATAAAACGAGAGAGATTTCAGTTGAGTGGCTTCTTTGAAATTCTTGTTCATGCACTGTTACACCAGTTACAAATGTATAGGGCAGTAATCCACTCAGCACAGAAGACAGTAGTGCTATTAATACTTTACAAAGCTTGTATGCAGCTGTAAGTAACACCTTTTAGGGACCTTTCAAAAATTCTGCAAAAATCCCTAGACTGTAAGAACTTCATACAATTTTTCTCAGGTTACTGTGAGGATGCAGCACAGCACGTTATGTACTGCAATCTTCTGAAACGGTTATAGAGATAAATCACATAAGCGTTTGGAGGAGGAATGAGATTTTCATAATACAAATGAACATTCATTAACTGCTGATTTTGATGATGCTCATGTCAGCCTCTAGCAAAACAGGATTTTTCCTGTGTACAGGTAAGCATGCTTAATTGAACTGGGATGAAGGGATTTCTGGTGGGATGTTCAACAGTTTCCTAGACAGTCAAAGTTTTAGTTTGTTCAGAGTTAGTTGGCCTCGTTCTGCTTATCAGCTACTCAGTTTTAATGGACATATTTTAATTACACAGTCATAATTAAAGACATGAAAGCCAATCTAACACAGTGAGAGAGAGACCAACGGTCTTTATGCCATCTGGAACTACGACAAGTACATGCTTCACTTGAGTAGTGAAAAGCTCTTTGCAAACTAAGAATCAAAAAATTCCTTCTGAAAACTTAAAATAAATGCCATATGATATGCAGTTACTATCACTATAGTCTTCAAAAAGACTGAGAAATTCATTCCATCTATAGCATCTTACCAACAAGCACCAACACTGAATACAGCCACAGTCACACAGGCACTTTGTGTGACCTGACTCCATAGTGCTGCCAAAAGGAGGATTCCTGCTCCCAGTGACTCCTTGCTTCCTTCATGTGGGCATTTGCATTTGTGCAGCCTAACAGTGAATTATGCATGGATAAGTTCCAGGTAGGACAAGCAGAGCAGAGACACGTGGTGTGGCTCCTGGTTGAAGAAGTCAAATATGAAGGTATACAAAAGGGCATGTGGAAAGCTGCTGAAATTACAAGTATCTATCAATTTCCAGGTTGGGTGTATTATTTAACAAATATTTCCTAAAATAGTACTGCAAAACATTCTTGTGTTGGGATTCTTCAGCTGAGAAGTTCACATGATTTAATAAAATAGCACTAATAGCATAAATAATGGCTATTTATGGCTGTACATTTAGAACCCGAATAAAAGCACAATGGGTAAATACATCATTAAAGTAACAACTGCCAAACAAATTATTACATCATAATGTGTTGAAAGACATAAGAGGATTTTGTGAATTAAATACACAAAGTAGAAATAGGCAGTGATGAAATCATAGCTCTTCTTGACATAGTCATACAGCACAGAAACACCAGAGGAAATAACACTGTTAGTATGTAAGCTACCGAGAAAGAAAAAGTCAAGACATTACCAAAAAATCATGTGTTATACCTCAGCCTGCATATTCTATGATGTGACTAAAGCCTGCAAAGGGCACACAGTGTGGGTCCCTATAGCTGTAGAGCCATAAAACCAAAGGTTAATCCCAGTTAATAATCCCTTTCTCCCTCCCAAATTTTGATCTCCTTTGTCACATTTGGATTCACAGATTTATTTTTTTCCCGACACTCTAAATGCTGTCAGTAAAGACTGCACTGCGACAAGCAGTTTTTATGTGTTCTTTTTTTATACAGAAAACGTTACACAGGCATGCTCTGATGTCCATTAAGGATGTATTTCTGAAGCAATGGGGTAATGTTCACGAAAAACATTATCCCATTGCTTCACTCTTTATCACCGAACTGATCTCATCAATCCGAGTTTGAGGAAGATGATGATGACATCGAAGATAGAACTATTCAGGAAGAGGGGCACAAGTGCTCCCACTAAAAGACTGATACTGAGGACTTGGTCTCAGGGATGCAGCAGTTGGGATCTTTAAGAGGGTGGTCTGCTCCAGAAAGCTGCCATCTCTTCCAGGTGACAATTACTCCATCCATCGTGCCATATATATTGTCCCTGTGCATTTAAACTATGTGGTATTTAGTCTCTGCACACATCTCATCCTCCCCACAGAAAAAGTGATTTGCTTTCCAAACAACCTCCAGCATTTCACCTGGGTGGCTGACAACAGTTAGCAGAGCAGGATGTTCAAAAATCAGTAGTGGAAGGCCAAACCCAAGGACAGGTTCATCTAGGGAACTGGTCCTCTCCTTGTGCAATCCAACACAAATCAGGGACTTGGTCACAGGAGGAATCTTTGCTCAGATTTGTGATGTGTAGGCCACCAGTACCAGGCACCTCTATTAGTTACGTACAGGTCTGCACAGGATATTTTTTAATTTTGTATCCTCAAATACAAGCAGGGCATCCAGAAAGCATTATGCAAACTGACCTTCCCCTTCAGAAGAACATATGAGATATCCAGATATATCCCAAGAGTGAGAACCAGGTAAGAAAATAAAACAAAAAAAGAACAGATACTGCAGTTCATGTTAAATATATACAACACTCAAATATTTCAGAACTCCCCAGATGCTCTTGAATCAAAACAAATCCAGATCTAAAGCATAGTATCAGAGAAAAGGCTGTTACTGAGTGCAGAAATTTTGCAGAATACAGGTTTAATTTTGGTTTATATAGCTCTTTATTAAACCACAAATTATACTATGCTCTGCTTTGCAGCTACATGCCTGGACTTTGCTGCTGTTCTGGATACTAATAACATCTTGCCACGTTTCCCTATGTACAATCATTTAATTTTCTTTAAACATTCAAAACAATCTGTGATGACTACTACAATATATATGATATAAATATGGCAAAACAAAAAAGCCCCGCAGTAAATAACTGAAAGAAACAACTGGCTACTATGAAAACTGAAACAAATTATTTTAAGTTGCAAGACCTAGAAGCCTTCATAAAGTCACTGTGCTTTGATCTACTAAAGATCCATTTAGACTGAGCTGCAAAATTTTCTGCTCGTCCACAATGGCACTGGAGCACTTGTACACCTTGCTGAAAGGTTTTAACCTGCAGGAAAACTTTTAACACTGCAGAATACCACCAAAATCCACCAGCCAGACAGGCAACAGGTCTGATGTGCCCTGTCTATGTACCCATGGACACAGGAGACTCCTGAACACCTCCATCCTGGATCATCTCCACTGCTGGAGGCGTTCAAGACTCAACCAAACGTGTCTCTAATAAGTAGATTGGCTTAGAGCAGGTGGTTGGACTAGATGATACCCACAGAAGCCCTTTCCAATCTAAATTATTCTATAATCATCTGGTACATTTAGCTCCCTCGCTGTTACCCAGTTGTGTTCACTGCTTTGATTCCCACAGAAGAAAAGGAAACCATTTTCAGTGCTTAATTTATGCTGGTTGTTTCAATTTCCCAGTGAATTAATAATTTAGTGGAATTTTATCTTCCTCATTTTAGAGTTATGTGAAGAGGCCAAGTGGTAAAGTAAAACATTAAATTATTTACAAGTTGTACACACATGCAGGCAGATAAATGGTGCATCATATATTTAACAGTTGTTAGAAAGTACAGAAGCAGTAAGCATGACAGACAAAGTCCTTTGTCTAAGCTCAAGAAAAGTAACCTCCAAGTCTGTTGATTTTTTAGGCATAAAAAAGGGCTAAAGAAAATGTATTTAAGGTAGATCCAAAGTTTGTACAAACTTCAGAGCTACCAGAGTAAGCAGTTTCTGTCTGCAAATGAAGGAATGAAGCTCCATTGCCCTGCTGGCAAAATTCTTCACAAAAGGCAATTAAAAACCTGTCCCATGTTTTAGAAAGATGGAGTTGAATAAATCACAAGTGTGCAGAACTCTCAAGTGTTGGCAGGTGATTAGGTTATCACAGACTGGGAGAATAAATTACAAATCCATTTGTAATGGGTGGACAGAGCTATAAAACAACAAACAGATCCTAAATCTTTAAGTCTCCAATTACCAACCCTATTCCGTTTGCTTGAATAAAAGATTAGGTCTTCTTATTTCGGTGCTCAAGAAATAAAGAACTAATATTAAACTGCTGAATTTTTATACAACTCCAAATAACCTCTAGACATGATGAAGACAAGGACTGCAAACAGAATTCCTCATAACTCAACCTTTCTAAATATATTTACTTTCTTATTCATGCAGCTGAACAACTTCCTTCAAATAAAACTTAACCAGAAATAGGTTTGAAAAATGGAAATAGTTTTGAAGTACCATGCTCTGAGTATTTTCTACAAAGGAACCGCAAAACAGAACAAAATACCACTACACATTTTTTTTTCTCCCTGTAACATCACATTTTTCCTGAAAACTGATTTAAAATATATTTCTTCCTTAATGTGCATATATTTTACACAAAGACCTTCTGTTAAAATTCATCTGGCTATCTGAACCCCCCTTCCCCCGAATGCAGACAGAGAGACATAGTCATTAAAGGATTGGCAGAACAAGATCTCCTTTCTTTTCTGAAGGGGGCCCTACCAACACAGGAGCTCCGAAAGCAGACTTTATTGTTAGGTGCTGGGTGATGCAATCTCCTGTGGCAGTGAAGACCTAGGATCTACTTCCTCCATGTCCTAACAAGCAGACACATCTCTTATCCACACTGTATTAGCATTCTTCTACCCTCTGTTTCTGACAAACTGTTCTGGCATGTCACTGACTTTAAGCTCAGCAGGAACCCCTCTGAGCACCTACAAGTAGCTCCACCAGAGCCAGAAGGCAGTTTTCTATCCGTAGGGTGTTCAGCACATAAACTCTGGTGTAATGACAGCAAGTGAAGGGGTTAAACACCTGCAGCCTTGGAGCTCCCCAGAAACATTCAGTCTGGCCTGGGGCTCACTCCTACCCCTGATGCAAGCCCCAGCCTCCTCTCACTGGCAGAAAAACCACCAGGTGTGGGAGGTAGAAGGTTCACCCCCAGAGAACACGTGGCTGCTGGTACAGGGTGGACACCAGCCCACAGCTTGGTGGAGGCTGGTCAGTGAGATGCAGCAAAAGGGGAGAGGAGGCTGGACAAACAGAGTCAACTTCTAGTGAGAGCAGATACTACAAGGAGGCCTGTGGAAGGAAAGGAACTTGGTACGGGGGACTGAAAAGGAGTGAGGGCAGAGGAGATACAGGCACTGGGAGGGAGGTGTGGTGTGTGGCTGGGGGCAGCAGATGGACCTCAGGCAGGAGCCCTGAGGAGGGACCTGCTTAGGACAGCAGTAGTGGGAGCAGAGGCCAGGATGAGAGTTAACCTCTCAGGACTCTGAGGAGAGGAGAGAGCTGCTCCACCATGCAAAGGAAACTGCTCTGGCTTTGCCAGAATGCCCCTGTGCTTCCTGCTCACTGCTGGGGACTGATCCTTCCCATGGAGTAGCTGCTTTGCTGTAGCGTCTCAAAGAGGTGAGGAAGACCTGGGATCATCCTGCTCACATTGTATCGATACAGAAATGTTCCCTACCATGCAGGCAGGGATAGAGCGGGAGAGACAGGAGTGTACATGTGCAAGCAAGACATCATAATAAGAAATAACTACAGTTTATTTTGACAAGTTTTGATGGTTACGGGGTGCAGTTTTTAATAAAGTATAAAACACAACGCCTTGGGTGAGAGACCTACTCTTTCATGATCTTATAGATCAGCAGACAGAGCAAAAAACACAAGGAGCAAGCACTGGGCAGTCATACAAACCTAGATGTACCTTGTTTCCTTTTCAGAATAAATCTAATGCCTCAATTCCATGATTTAAGGCACTTTCCCAACTGAAAGAAGAAATTCAAGAGCTTGAATACATTCTCATCAAACTGCAACGCAAGAATTGATAGTAGATATGAAGTATAAAAATATGTATCTCTCATTAATTTTGCAAGTACTATAAATTAGCAATGAAAGTTAATAACCATTAAATGACCAAAATATTCTCAGATAACATTTAAAACTAATAACTTAGCACTGAAAAATAAGTTTATTATAGATATAGACTTCTAAATGAAAAGACAACCATCTAATAAGTATGTTTCTTATCAAGGCTAGCAAAACAGCAAATAGCTGCCACAAAGTTCGTTTTTTTTTCTCGGACAGAACAGGACAAATGGCAAATCTTAACAATATTTGTAACACAGCAGATGGCTTGGAAAAAATCAAAAAAGGTGTCTCATTAAAAAATTACTTCTAGCTCTTATTATTGCAGCTAATTGCTTACACATACTTCAAAGTTGTTACTAATATAATGTATATTTTGTCTCTTGTTTAACCAATGCTGCTTTTTTCTCTGGTTTTGGACTCAGCTAAGGCAAAACTGTAAACTGATAAACTGAACCAGAAAAAGAAAGATAAATGAAAGCCACAACAAAATCTCACTTTTTAGAATCAGTATGTACACTCAGGTTTCAGCCTTGTGCCTTCCCAGACCACCATCCCATGACATTTGTTTCTCTGGACATAGTGCTAGGTGAAAATGCAAAGGGAAACACAGAGCCTAAGTCAATCACTGGTTGCACCTCCATCCTCTTTACACACAAGGTGAGTTAAAAATGTGGCATTTGAAGAAATGCCAGTATTGGTTTACACACACTAGAATCTGAATTTCCCTGTAATTTCTAACTATACAGTTTTGATCTTCAAAGCAAAGTACTGCTTAACACATATATTTGTTTAAGAGGTGTGAAAAAAATTAAGAGTTTGGATAAGTGGTACTATATAAAATGTAACTATTTCTATTTTTCATAGCAATCAAATAAACTCCTTTGTGAAAACAAACTGTGTGCAGCTATTTCACCTTGAAATACAGCAGTCCTTAGTTACAGGCAGGGGAGAGAATGAACAGAAATGTCACATGTTTCCATTTCATGCAAACTGGAAGACTAGGAGCCTGATATTCCACCTACCAAAATGAACTCCAAGATAACCAGTGAGCTCTAAATTAAATTAAATCTTGACAGAAGGATGCATCAAGAAGTGAAAAGACTGTCGAGAAACTGGGCTTAATGGGCAGTAAATCCATGAGGATTTCTGCAGAAATCAAGGACCCGCACTATGGTAACAAACAAATCAAGCAGCTTCTCTCTGCTTTGCCAGCCAGCAAACCAACAGCCATAACATTCAACATCCATTTCAGATTTGAAGTTAGCCAAGACAGAAAACTTCTAAAGAGATGATTGTACTCGATTCAGTTATCCAGGAAACAAAATTGCAGGAGATGGTCACAGAAGTTTCACCATTTCTCCTCTTAATGAACTGCAGACCGCTAGTGAAGGAACAGTCACACTCCATCCCTGGTCCTCCAGTGCCAGGGCCATGTGGTCGCACTGTTGCCCTGGTATCAGCCCAAATGACCTCAGGATGAGGCAGGGCAGGCTACATATATGACAGTGAGCACACTTCTCTCTCCTCAAAAAAAACCAAAAAGGCAAATTTCTGTTTAATCAACCACCAGTTTAATGGTTCAAACAACTGCAAGGTACCCATCTCTCCCCTGATACAAGGGAAACCATGGGAAGCCAAAGGCAAAGGAGAGAAAAAAGTAGATGTGCTTGGGACCAACTGTTCTCAAAAAGCTTTAAAAATTAAAAAAATTATTAAAAGTGGTTGCTTTTGTGGTTTTTGTTTATTTGTTGTTTTTTTTTTTTTAATGGTCTCATTTATTAGGTAGCAGCAACATGGTTTATTAATAGCAGTCAAACTGCTGCTTGACATTAGAAGCTTTGTTTGTGGAAACTCTAGTTTTATTGAATGGACATCTAACAGCTTTCAGAACCTAATAAGCTCACCAAAGGTTCACTCTACGCCATATGAAAACAATTTCTCAAAAAATAGGAAAAAAAAGCTACAAAGATGGAAACTAAAAGAGTGGAGCAAAAATGCTATTTAATGTCTTAACTGTTCATAACATAACTTTGGGTTGCTTGCTGACAGAAGCATCTGAGGTAAGGAACAGACCAGGTAAGAGCCCCGAATTTGCAGATTTACACAGAGTCATCACTGACCCGACGCCTCCCAGACCGCCTCCGGATGTTGCCGGTGTTGCTGTTTCCCCGAGCTCCCACCCCTGCCGTGCCCTGACTTTATCAGGGGAGGAGATGCACGTGTGCCAAGCTCTGCCTCGCCCTGCTCCCTCCCATCCCACCTCATCTCTAGGAAAGCAAACCCAGGTGACTGAGTGGGGCAGGAGCCACAACAGGACTCTCACCTCTGCAAGCAGAGGACCAGACCTGCCAAGAGATACCATGGGACACATACCCCTTATTCTCCCAAATGAGAAAAACTGCTTGAAGCACACTGCAGTACTGTGCAGTGATGTGCCTGACCTTATTTCTGCTGGGAATGTTCCTCCCTCCCTCCCTCACCAATTCCAGCACGCTTGTCTGATGTTTCCTTTTCTGCTGTGTCAAATACAGATAACAAGTTACTCGAGGCAGGGATCTGTCGAGAGCGGTATAGCTCATCAGCGAAGGGTTTGGCAGGCTGTACAAAAAATGGAGCAGAGCAAATGACCAGCCTTTAAAACAAACACAATTTCATTTATTCATAGCTTAATAACTTACTAATTCATTGCTTAATGTGTTATTAGCAATACACTTTAAAAATCAGGCTTTGATCCTCAAAATTCCTTTCTAAAGGCATAAATAGTTAAACTAAGTTCTTCCCTCTGCAATTACAAATGCATTGGTAATTTTAAAAGTCTGAGGTCTCCAGCAATTAATGATGCTATAAAGTTAAACCTGACACTTTTAATAACTTTTTCCTGAGTGTTTTTCAAGTCCAGTAAATTGTAGCCAGGGCACTGGTGAAGCACTCTGATCTCAGTGGGATGAAGCATCCCTGACAGACAGGGTGGCCCTTGCAGTCTGTGGAGAGGCAAGATCTCCAAACCCCCAGCAGAGCACCCAGCGTGGCCTAGCTCCCTGCACAGGAGAGTAGCACACAGGTGGCAAGGCTTGTAAGGACCCCACAGAGCCTAATGAACAAAAAATACCCCCCTGTAAGGCTAACCCACAGCTGATCTGCTGCCAGGAGCAGGAAGCAGAGAAAAGGGTTAGGACAGAGGGGACAGTGGATGTACACGTCTTGCTGCCTTTTCCTCCACGAGCATCTTTAAAATTGAATACTATAAACTATATTTGTTGCTATTTAATGACACAGGTCTAGCTCTCTGTACCAGCCATGCATCTCAGGTCTCACATGTGAGGGAAACTTGCAGACTGGTTGTCAAACCAGCAAGACTGCTGGTCCAGGGTGGTGGTGATAGTGAGTGAGTGGGAAGGCTCCTCTCTCTCGTAGCACTGCCTGCTCCTGCTTTTCTTCTCAGGCAGGATGCACACCAAAGAGCCACCAGCCACGCTGCAGCTCAGGGAATGTCCACGTGCAGAAAGTCAGGAGCTGCTTGATGGGAAAGGATGGGAGAGGAACTCCTGAGGGAATGTGGGGGAACAGGAGGGGCTTCTCCGCGATCCAAGTGCCAAACGGCAACACCCACATCTCTTCCTGCCTTGGCAGTCGCACATCAGGACTGTCTCAAATACCTGTATTTCCTTTCAAACTACTCTTGGATCTCTCTCAACTCCCATCCTCCTTTGGGGATAAAATTTAAATCCTGCCTCTTCCCACCAGCTCCAGTAAGAGTTCCCTACAGCATCATATGAATGTCAGGCAGAGTCTTTACTGAATTCAGCCGTAGACCATTATCCTGAAAGAATCGCTGTGGGGCTAGAGGGTGTTTAAAAAGAGTATCAAATAAAGTCCAGAGTAATTGTTCTGTTTCCATGTTTTAAAAGGCGTGTAGTAGGATGCTGTGAAGTGTCTTCCTGATTTTCTGAAGGCTGCATGGGAACTGTTAGTACTACTTTAACTTGGATAATTGCTAAGTACACCTTGCAAAATTAGCAGTGCAGTATTTAATGTGTACCATTACTCTCCTTATGCAAAATTATGGCAGCTCTCTGTGCCACCCAGACCTTTTTAGTTCCCTGTTAGATCTTCAAAAACGTAAACAATTGCTTTGAAAAACACCTCCCACTTCCACACTGAAATAATTCATCTTCTGTCTTCATACAACAACAGAGAGAGGCTGATTCCTATTAATATCCCTCTCCTGCTCCAGGCTTTGTAGTCTCAAAGAAATTCAGGTATACAATTTTCAAAGGAATTGACTTTGAAACAATGATGGCACTGAAGTCAGACGCAGATTGCAGTGTCCTTGAAAGGCAAGTAAAGCATGAGCTGGGAGTTAAAAACACTGAAGAGACTCAGCAAAAGGAAATTCAGAAAGTATGGAATTAGAAAGCTAAAAATGCTATATGCTGGTTTGTACGTTTTTCTTACCTTTACTTCACAAGTGATTTATCTGATGTGGAAAGATCCTTTTTTCTTTTTTTTTTCTGTCAGCTGTTGGTAGCATTTTGAAAGCCATCAATTACTTTGGTGGCTTCCTTTTGATCCCCCCAGTGCACTCAGATACTATTTGCCTCTGTTGACCTTCAGATCTCTAGTATCAGAACTCCAGAGTACATCCCACAGGTCACTTGCAGCCTCAGGAGCTGTTGCACAGAACCCAAAATCGAAATTTTTGACTGTGGCTGACAAAACCACCTGTGCCAGGATCACAGTAAATGTCTGGGTCGTGAGCAGACTGGAGCTATGTCATAATTAGAGCCTGGCATGTACTCAAGCATGAATTAAGTATTGATGATGAATTTTCATCACTCTTGTGATTCTGTGAATGTAGGTCATATTCCCTCATAACTACTGAACATAAAGCTATTGTTTTTCAGACAGTGTATTATGGGGACTCAGCTTCATGCCCTACTAAATGACCATCTATGAGCAAAACATCCAAAGAATCTTTTTATACCACCTTTAAACCAGCTTTTGGTTCTCATCCAAGCTGCATAACCAAACACACCTGTTTTGCTTCCTTAGCCCATCTTTCCCCTTCTCCCATTGTCAACAGTCCTCAAAGTAAGCTGTAAAAATTCCTTCGTCAAACATAAACACGCTTTTGCGTCTACTTTGTCTCGCTGAATGTTTGTGTGGGAGCTTTAATTTTGTTTTTAAGTATTATAACAAGAATATTTTATATAAATGTACTTTGCCATTACAAATATGCTGAAAAGCTGAGTAAAGTGTCTCAAAAAAGTGAAATGCTAAGTAAGAAAGCATCAAATTTCCTTTTATAAATCCATTTGGTAATAACAACCAAGTTCCAGACTCAGCTGGAAACTGAAAACAAAATCCAGCAGAAAAATTACCCAGTGTTTGGAGAGAGGAATTCATCTATGTATCAGGAAGAAGATACAAGATGGGTAAATTTCGCTCTCCCACACCCGAGACACCTGCCTGAGAGGAGTTCCTCTCAGAGGCAGACAGGGAATAAGAAAAACCCACTCAGCTTTCACCTCACCACATGAATTACCAAATGAGTCTCTTCACTACAGTAAATCTGAAAATTGCAAATGCTAAGATAATGGAAATAGGCAATAACCAATTCAATTACAAATATTCCATAGCAGCAGGATATAGAGCCATAAGGAACATTTCAGTTTGGCAGAGCCTCTCCACAGCAGTTGCTTCAGTAGGCATCATGCCTGTGGTAACACACGCAAGGTAAACACAGAAACAGGAAACAAATCGGTCACGCAATGCACTGGTTCATTTGGTTCATGGGCCAAAAGCTGATACAAGACTGGTTTTACAAAGATCTTGTTCAAACACTGGCATGTCATGTGAGGTAACCTAAAATGACTGGCTAAGGAACATAGGGTTACCTGGAGAGAAAAGCAGCAGCCCAGGACAAAATAGTGACCAAAGGAAAGGACTTTGTCCATCCCAGAAGCCAGACACAGGACCATTTACAGAAAGGCTGCAATTTATCATTTGATATTTTTAACAATGAGGGTTGTAACCTGAAGAGTAGTTTTTAAAATCAGCTATGTGTATTCTCATAATTTTCTATTTATATAAATTATCTTGGTGTTTCATATGCAAAGCCACTCTCCCTTTAAATTCATCAGATGATAGGCAGGAATTGAAAGAAAAGGAAGATACATTTCTGGCTCAACAAGAATTGAGACTATAAAAGAACTAGGACAGTCACTTCTCGGTGAAAATTTTCTGCCTGCCACATGAAATGCTGAAGGCAGAAAGACTTTTAGTAGAACTGTCACTCAGTAAATGCCTCAAGCATAGTAAGGGTGACAGCACTCACAGCCCTGAAGTAACAGCACAGGTGAAAAACAGGAGCTTACTTATGGCACAGCAGTACGGTTTTCAACTTGCCACATACCTGTTTGCCTAGATTATCAGTTTTAAAAAGGCTGAGTGCTGCCAAGCAGCATTACACACCTAGATCTTCTAAACCTGGCAGTATCACACTGCACTGTGCTTTATTAGCTTGCCACATTCTACTAGAAAACTGCCTTCCCCTGTGTCCTCAAAGGGATTTAACTGCCTAAGGCACCATCACACTCACTTCCACCAAGCTCAAACACCATCACCACATGAAGAAATGTTTGGGGATGGCTATCATGAGGTTTCTCCATTCCAGCTTTCTCCCATGCTGAAACTCACAGCCAGTTACACCTTTTGTGTGAGCAAGTTTAACATGTCTTCATTGCAGCGTGGGTTTCATTGTGCCCGACTCCCTGCTGCTCCAGGGAACCATGTGGGAAGCCTGGCTGCCAGCTCCATGCTCCTGGAACACCACAACTCAAACAGAACTTCCCGTCAGCCATCAAGAAATTTAAGGCATCATTACAAAAACTCAAAAGCCACAAAAAGAACAGCAGAGACAGACTGAGGATATAACGAGCATCCAAGACTGCTTTAAGTAAAGGGGATCTATTGTCTTGAACTGCCCACACTGTGCAGGAAGTCAACCTCCAGGATGATGATTCCATCTCTACCTGCACCCAAGACTGTGTGCTTAGGCTGACTGTTCCACCAGGCCTGAGGAGGCTGCACCCATGGCGCTGTTAAAGGCAATGTTAAAGGCTGGACTTCCAGACAGTTTGCATCACCACAAAGCTGCATTCCTGTGTGTGGTAACCCAAGTGGCTCATGGTTGAGCTATGCAGTTGTGGGGATAAGTAACTACAGAGAGGTCAAAATAGCTAACACAGTACTGCAGGGTTAACTCATGAGACCAAGCTATTAATCCATAAAAAAGCATTCAAGATCCTGTTCTCTCTGTCCAAAATGAGAGCTGCTATTTAATTGGACAAGACAAAAGAAACAATGAAACTAGGCCAGATATTGTAAAACAGCAGGGTCAAACTTCCAGCTGAAATGCAGTGTTTCAGATACTGAAAACCTTAAGAAGTTGTTGGAGTGACACACAAACAACAAAATCTCAAGTAGCTGGCTTGATCTGCTTCATTAAATGAAACTGAGTGCCCAAATGCCTCCTGCTCCCAGACTTTGGCCAACACATCAGCTTAGAGCAAACACCTTGAAGACAACACAACCTGCATTACATGCAGACACCCCGTCCCTGCTCTGTGCTGTTCCTTTTCTGCAGAAGTTCCCTGTTACTTTATATGCACGAGGTAATCTTGCAGCTTGGCTCTCTGGGGTTGAAAGCATGGCAGGCAGCTGTGCCAGGTACTCTTGCCAAGAAAGTATTCTGAGACACCATGATAATAAAAACGCATCAAAGGAACAGGCTTTTTCCCTCTTTCATATCACTAAGTACTTAAATCCAGGCAGGGCTTTCCCAGTTCTGCAAGCTTTAAGTATATATACCCAAAGTCCACAAACTGAAGGGGAGACTGACAAATATGCAACCTGCAATCCTCTGAAAAGCCATCCTAAATGTGCCATCATTTATGTTTAATACCTATTTTGCCTTGAGTCTGTTGAAAGATATCCACCCAGATTGCAATTTTCCTACTGTAGTTCCGTAACTGCCACTAAAATCAGTGAAAGACTGGGGTAGATGACATAAGAGATGTTGCTGACAGTACCAAAAATTGCACATGGATATGGATATGAAGTCAAGTGGTTGGTGTTGTATGTCAAAAAAAAGAAACTCTATTGTGATGAAGTGTTTTGGGACACAATCTTTAAGCAAAAATCGCTTGGTTAAAAATAAAATGTAATCAACCTCAATGTTGATCAAAATATTTTTCGTCAGATTCCCAAAAAGGCAGCTAACTCCTTTTAATAAGGATTATACTGTTGCCATCTCTGACCCTTACTGCCACTAGTTTCACTAGATTCAGCTGTTTCAGTAGTAAAATATGTTGATTTAGGCCAGACTATGCTAAGAAATGGATGTCATGCAAGTGCTCCCAGGAGCTGTGACAGTGCATCCTCATAGAAAATATGAGCAATCCACTGCCAACTGCTTAATTGTGTCTGTTCAACTTCAGCTTCCACCCTTACTTTTAAAATTTTAAACTTCATGTCAGAAAGGGCATGCCTACTTTTCCTACTTTCAGCAGAAAAGCTGAAATGAAGGACAGCAAGGTAGTACCAGGCAGAAGCATTCTCCATTACCACTAAAGGCCCCCTGGATGCAGTGGATGTGCCAACAACCTGCAGATTTCAGAGCTCTCACATGCCTCTCTCCAACTCTATCAGCTCCATAGAAAGCTGACAAAGTTGCCAAGTAGTAAATCAATGCATTTATGCTCAGACCTGCCTGCTTGCCAAATTAACACAAGCATACAGAGCACCCTGCCACATGGAAAAAGACTTGTTGGATTCCCAAACTTGAAAATCAAGTGAACCACAGACAGAACTACAAGGGTAAGAAAGAGCAGGCAAGTTCACAAGAGTGTAGGAATGGAGAGGACACAGAACAGGTCCTTCCAGCTGCCCACAACTTTAAAATGTCCCTTCAGTATGCCTGAGGATGTTTCTGTTTGTTCTTGCAATAATCCAACTCACCCCAGTGATTCTGGGTACTTGGAGATGGTGTGTGAGTCCCTTCCTCCCACATCTGTGCCTAATTTGTCAAGACAGGTGAGCCAGCCTTCAAAACTTCAAAAGCCTGCCTGTCAAGAACAGAAAGCTAGGGAAATGTAATGTAAAGTTTGGGTCCAAATTGTGCATAAGACTGAAAAGTGACTGAGGCTGAACTGTGTATGGGATGCTACCTGTACTTAAAATCCAGCACTGCATACGTATTTACTGAGGAACCACATGTTTTCCTTCTTTGGTTTGCAGATGTTTCTTCCTTCTGCAGAGCATTAAAATTGTGTTTGAGGAGAGGAAACAGATGGTAGCAGTAAGAGTGGCACTTTTCCAAGGTGGAAAGAAACCATTATAGTGGGGCTTCCACAAGCTTAAGGCTGAGAATGTCAGATTTGTATTGCCTGTTTGCACGAGTAAGACAACACGTCACTGCAAGGCTTCCACATGAAGCAAATGGAGGGTAGTGACTGACACTGAGAGCTGGTGCCTTCACACTTTTTCTGTGTCAGTCAGAGCAAAGGCAGTCCTAAGCAGAAGCCCCATGTCAGTCAGGGATATGGACAATGCACCAGGTGCCAGGGCAGAGCTATTTATCATCTTGGGCTTCAGCCTCTGAGCTACTGTTCCACGGGGAGGGGAAGTCCTGCCCATAAACAGAAATTCGTGGAAGAGGGTTGAATTTAACACAGTAACAGAAGTGAAAAAGAAAAATAAAAACTATGTCCAAATGAACAGAAATTATGCCATTATCCATCAAAATAATAAATGTGGACAAAATAGGATTTGGGGGATTAATAATTTCACAGTTTTTTTCTGAAATAACACCACAATTCTAAAGGAAAATAAAATTTTTAAAAAAACCAAAACCAAAAACAACCAAAAACAACAACAACAACAACAACAACAACAACAAAAACCAAACCAACAAACAAACAAAAAAAAGAAAAAACAAAACAAAACCCCAAACCAAACAAAAAAAAACCAAACAAAACCCACCCAGAGAATTTCTGAATTTCTTAAAATCATTTCTGCCTTATATGGATTTATATGAGAACAGCAAAAGCAATTATTCTGGTCATCTAAGTCCAGGTGGCCATTTGATAGAAGGAGAGTGACTAGGAATGCTGAGGACCATATCAGGGTAAAAATAAAAGAAGATGCCATGGGAACACCCTTTACAGTTGTTGGGAAAGGGTAGGGCACAAGGTTATTTTGAACTGTGGAGCAAGAGTCAGAGCTGGAATATAAAGCAGATGATAATATTACACTAGGGAGCATGATTTTGGTAGCTAAGTATGTCCAGAAGCAGAAGATAATGTATCTTTAAGGTGTTGGAGGATAAGGTGAAGGTGAAGAAGACGAAAAATAATCCATCAAAGCTTTGCCAGAGAAAAGCTGTCCAGATTTGTGAAATGTGGCAGAGGAAGGCACTCGAGGGATCCAGTGAGAGGATCACACATTTGTAAGAGAGCGAGGAGAGAGGTCAGCAACTTACCATGGGTGGGGGGCTGGGAATGTGAGTAAATCAGAATTTGGTCAGAGAGGAGGGAGCAGGACTGCTGGGGCAAGTGCTGGTGTGGCAGTGAGGGATGAGTGGCCCAGAAATTTGTGTGAGTGCCAAACTGACACGGGACTTGCCAGCAGGAAAGCAGCCAGAGGCACGAAGGCTGTTGTGGTATAACAGTGAAAGATTACAGCCACACCCAGACTTACCATTCCTAACCTCAGGCATTGGGAGATGCTAGCTTGGGAGCTGAGCTACTCCAGGCTTCCTGGCCCCCTGACCCAGTCATAGGAAACACCAGTGCATCTCAGAAGGTGGAAGGACTTTCCTTCTTAACTTGCCCTCTTCTTTCTGGTCGGTGCACAAGCATTTTAGGAGAATTCCTCTTCTGACTTAAAAGCTTAAAACTACCTGGCATAAATCTCAGCCTGCCTGCAGTGTAACTCCGAAAAAAAAAAAAAAAAAAACAAGCTAAGGAAGGAAAACAGTTTTTTGGTTTTGGTTTTGGATTTTTTTTTTAACCTAGAATCCTATGAAGGAGAAAATCTCTCGATGCCTGCCGGTGGACAGCTGCCCCAGGGGAAAGCCAGGGAAACCTCTGCATTTCAATTACTCCTGAGCAGGGAGCTATTGAAAAAGTCTGAACATGATCTTGGGCTGTTAAGGAAATCTTTGCTTACAAAAGGCTTCTGAATCCACAGAACTGCTGTGAAGCCAGACAGAGGATAATTTGACCCAAGGACAGGGTACAGCCCAAGAATGGGAGACAGCGACAGAGAAACAGTGTAAGCAACCTGAAAGCAGCAAGGGAGGGAGGGGGGTGAAGAGAAAAGGAAACCTGAAACAGTCACCTATAAATACAACCACTGGCTGTAGACAAGCGCTATCTTTGGCCTGAGAATACCCACACAAGGATTACAATAGAGAGGAAGAAAGAGAAGGGGGAGGAGAGGGACAAGCTAAACCACACGAACATGAAATTGGCTGTAAAGTAAAGCTGCCTTTTTCCTCTCTCTCTTTTTTTTTTTTTTCCCTTTAAATATTCAAGTTTAACAAGCTAAATACCAGCACATGGTCAGAGCTGCCAGCAAGAATGAAAACAGCGTTTGGAGCTGTTGGTGGCTTATGTGAAGGTCACAGTGTACCTGCAGCTGCACAGCTGAGAGACAGGCGGTGTCACAGGCAAACCTCACACTCTGGAGGCTCCCCCTCCTTCAGTTCAGGAAGAAAAGGCTCCCACGTCCCCAACCAAATCCACCATAAGTTCTTAAAATTTATCTTGCCTCAAAAATACTAGATCAACGTTTTCATGGGAGTGGAAAAAGTAATGTACAAATTACTAGAATAAACTGCAATAGACAGTACGCCCTAGCAAATACCAGACTGGCTTTCTTCTTAAGCATTCAGAAGATCAAACTAGGAAATGAAAGAAATATCCAGACATTTACTAAAGACATGTTTTCAAAATACGAAGATAATCAATAGGAAAAATAAGGAAGGAGAAAATAGTGTGCATGTGATCTTTACTTGTAATTTAATGCTTGTTCTTGTCAGATCAAATCTTGTTTCCACCCCAAAAATGTTAAGAAGATAAAATACCTTTTTTCCCTACCCAAGAAAACGGAGGCAGCTGATCTGTTCATTCCATATTTGTCATTTAATCTATGTGTTCATCAGACTACAGCATCAGCCATTTTTCTAATTATCTCCTTCCACCACATGGAAATTGAAAAAGATGAAAAAGTCACCCTTAGGAAACAGAGGACTAGGAAAACGGGAAGATAAATTCCAAGTTTTTATACTGCAATGAATAATACCTTATATATTCTGTATTTTCAAATCACTTTTTTGCCTCACACGACAAGAAGATGCAAGACTTTTGTAATCTGTCAACCAAGAATACAGGGCAAACCAAACAGTTTAAAGGATGCAAAAACCACCTCTCTTGTCTTTCCAGGTAACTTTTTATTCTGAAATATGTTCACATCTCTGCATGAGCAATAGCCAGGATAACACTCCTAGATCTAATCAAAGATCATCTTATCGTGCACTGCTTCTTAGTTCTAGTTTTGAACACACAAGCATTTACATTTTCAACAAATAAAACAGTCTCAGAAATTTCCATAATCTTCCTACAGTGCTAAAACCATTTTAGCAGATCTGCTCCAGTTTTTATTCCATACAGATGTAAAACTACGTTTACCACGATTAATTCATGCAACTCTTCATTCTCGTGGCAGTGCAATTTAGATCCACCCAAAATACTGGCTTGCAGTGCTTACTGTTAGCTGAGCTTTTCAGTGCTTCATACTAGACCTGTTTCACTAGCCAAATCTGTAATTCCCCCAACTTAGGTACAGCCGAGTCAGATCAAAAGGGAATCAAGACCCATTTAGAGTATATGACTGAGCTAACAGCTACCCAAAACTACTCAAAACGATGTTCTAAAGCATGCTTCAGGAATAACTAAGCACTAAAAAATGTTAATTAGTGTTAATACCAATGAAAGTTTAACCTGCTGACAAAAGCTCTTAATGTTTTCTTTCCTACTGATGAGAGCATGCATAAAGAAAGCTAGTCAGATTGCCAGGATTTTCTGTAAATCCTACAAAATCACTAACAGCATCGACACAACACATTATTTAAGACCAGCAGCTCCTCCTACCAGCGCACTGGGAAACCGCATTTAATCTTTGCATCAATTCTTCTAGGGCCATTTCTTCAATTTGCAGCCAGCATCTCATTCTCAAATAAAACAAAAAGAATCCACAGCAAACATGCCCCCCCTGCTCAACGATTAAAGGAGGCAGGGGGGAGAAAAAACCCCCAAACCAGCCCACTACAGCAGCGCTTCGCAGCCCTGCATTTCAATCGCTCCGCACGGATCCTGTCGGCACAAAGGGAGGCCGGAGCCCACGTTCCCTGCTGGCAGCGCCGGGGCGAGGCGGGCGCCGCTGGCAGCCGGAGCCGGGAATGTTGATGAATGACGGCAGGACCGCTCCGAACTTCTCTCCCTCTGCCGCCTGCGGGCTCGCCCGCAGCGGAGCCCTCGGTTGATGCGAAGCGCTGCGGAGCCGCCGCACGGCCGGCGCTGCATCCCGCGGGAGCAGCCCGAGCGCGCAGAACGCCCCGTCCTCACCCACGTGAACGCCGGGGCTCCTCCACCTTCCTGCCAGCTCGCTGCCAGGGTGAGGAGCCTGGAAGGAAAATGCTTTCCCACTGACAAGGCCAAGGAGACCCCGCTCTCACCAGCCCGCAGCATGCCCTCACGTTCCGTTTGGAATGGTCATTTTTGAAGGCTGAGGACTTCAAATTTCCTTTAAACACAGCTGTCTTCTGGACTCTTTGGAGGAGCTTGTTGAAATGTTGTGTCACAGCAGTCCTGTAACTGCAAAATCCGTATTTGCACAGCAACTGTATTCCCACCTTAGGCAAAGGGGTTTTAGAGCCAGGCTCTAAGGACCTCTCAAGGTGTATGGAGTATACACAGCAGAACTGCTGCAGAAGGCAGCCAGGAAAACCAATGCTCATAACCAGTAAACTTCCACTTACTATAGAGGGTACAGTACCACGGGAAAACTTTCAGGAACACAGGACAACTTGCAAGACTGAAAGCAGTACAATGCTTCTTTATACAACTGCTCCTCATAACTTATTTCCAGAGCTTTTATACAGACTGTTTTACAGGTTTGAAACTATGATGCTTTTAACACTTTTCTTTCTAAAGATGATCTTGGTGCCTACTAAACCTCATTGTTGGCATGTTTTTGCTGATGGTCAGCTGAATTCTCCCACTCTTCTAATCATCCTATTGGTTTTATCCTCTTATTTTTTAGCCATAAAAATAAACAAATTACCCGTGGCTAAAAGAAAAAGGGATGTTTTTTGTTATGTTTAAAAGGACTGCGCTGTGTCAGTTAAGACTCTTTTCTACAGATTGCATACTGCAGGTAAAAACAGCAGCCCTTCTGAGGAAAAGAAGTGGACACTTATCATGATTTATTCATAACTCTTATTAGAGAGGGTATGAACTAAAAAAAAGTTTTTAAGAGGACCCATCGAACTATCTGGGCTTCCTCTGCTAATAAAATTAATTTAGATAATTAATTTACTACATTAATTTACATTATCTCCACTCAAAATATGACAGGCCCACAGCAGCTCCATGTATTATATATGACTAGAGCCTTATATGTTTCCATCTCAATATTAATAGAAATGACAAAATAAAGTCTTCACTCAAGCTTTTCCATTAAGTATTACCACTGAAAAACAGGATCTATAGCACCTTGGTATGCAAAAACTATTTTGTTTATGTAACTGCCATTTGAGGCTGCATTTATGCAAAGGAACAAGTGATGGGCAGCAAGACCAAGATTACCAGACCAGGCTCTGGCCATTCCCGTGGTGACCCAGGAGGAGCAAATGCATCAGAAAAGGTGTGCAAGTCTGCAGGTGCACTTGGATATATCACTGAGGCTCATTTTGAAACAAAAGCTGTGCGACCATATTGCATCCACAGACATGGATGAGAACTCCAGATGTCAGACAATCAATGGGATTTGTTACTGGAGCAAATTAAAGGCCTAAGGCATTTTTGCACACACAGAACATTGAAGTTCACTTGTAAGATTACACTATTTCCTGGTGCAGCAAGAAGTGCAGCAAACTTATTCATTCAGAAGCACCTACTGCAAGACGCCAGTTCAATCCCAGTTTTCCCTGAGTATCCCACCTCAATTCAATAGTAATTCCATATTTTCCTTGGAGAATCAGCAGACTGCTTAAGCTTCCCATATATCAAAGGTCCATCTTTCCGTGGAGTTTCCCAGTGAAATAACAAATGAAAAGAAAGACAGAAATGTAGTGAAGAATTTTACCACATCAACAAGTCAACTTTCAGAATCACAGGCACATAAGTTATACTTGTGCAAAATGAATGGAGAACCCTAATATGTTACCTAAACCCCAGTTACCCCAACGATGCCACTTTATATATACTTTCTACACCTTCAAACAAATTCCAAACATGCAAGGCATGAGCAGAGCATCTACGTGAAAGGTTTAGTTAGCTGGGCTGAAAGTTAGTTTACCTAAAAGTGAGTTATTTGCAATCATGTATTTGTTTAATCATGTTCATTCATGGAAATCAGAATCAGGCAGCCTTGTCTTCCTGAGTAAGAAGCTTTGGCATAGCTTCACTACAGGATGAAACAGAGAGAATTTTCAAGATACTTAACCAAATGTGGGATTACAATCTCTGCTGGTTTGAAACAGGATCATTCATGGTTTCATGAACAACCTTGAGTCAGACTAAAGAAACTGACCTTAAACTAATTAAAATCAACTCTTAACAGGAAGACCCAACTGAACTTTCTTGCAACATGAAGCAATCCAGTATCTGACCATGAGCTACCAGTCCTGAAAATACAACATCAGTATATCTCAGGGAAAAGCAGTTTTCACTCTCTTGAACTTTTCACTTGATCCCCACACCCCTGCAGATCATCATGACAACCATGTTATGGAATTAAACATGCCATTTCAGTCCCACACATCTCATGCCTAATTTAGATAGTAAAAGGATTGGTGCCCAGTTCTAGCACTGAGAGTCTGTAAATACAATAGGAACCGTTGTAATTTTTCAGGTACAATATGATAATTTTAATTTTTTTTTTCATTAAAAATTCAAGCTGCTTCTGGAATTCTGATTTTTAATTTCTGCTAATGTATTACCTTTAGCAAAATACCTTCACCAGTTCCAGAAAAGCCCCTGATGTAACAGGAGAATTCATAAAGAAAGTTGAGGAGTACACAGTTTCAGTTCTGTCTTACATGTTTAAAATGCATTGGAAACATTTTTTCTGCACTCCTGTTTCTGTCAGTGAAACTGCAGAGATGTTAAGAAAGCCGCAAATGTATTATAGAATTTAATCAATCGATTTCCACAGCTGCACGGGTGTAATATTTGACCTGATTTGTATTGACTTTTTTCTAAACTTCTATTAGATTTGAAAGACTCAACGTTATCTTTTCCTTCCATTTTCCACTTTGCTCTGGTTTTGGCCGTAGTCTTCGGCAAATCCTCTTCAAACACAGCAACATCACACATCTTTTATTTCCAGTTTCACCCAAGTAGGATCACCTAGTTTTTCAATGAATTGTGGCTATTTTGAAAATATTCCAGAACACACAGCTATCCACTCACGTGGGAGGGCCAAACCGGTAACCATAACTCATTAACATATAATCATGTAATGAATTTTGCTTGAGCAAAAGATACTTTCAACAATATACCTAAAAATTTCTCTGCTACCTTTACATTTATCTCCATAACATCAGTCATCAGTGAGTTCCAAAATTTAATTATGTGTTGTGTGAAAAACTGTTTTTGTTTAAAGTACCTTCCTGTAAGTTTTCTGTGTGCCCCAGTTTCTCTTTTGTGAAGCAGTGGGGGGAAAAAAAACCAAAACAACCCTACAGGAAATAAACACTCTCTTTTCACATCCCCAAGCCATTCACGACTATACAGACTGCCACTGTAGGTGATATTATGTCTCCTCCAATTGCCTGTATTCCAGACAGAAAATGTCCTACACTAATTAGTTCCTATTTGTATAAAAGCAACCCCATACCTCTGGCGGCCTTCACCGTTCCTCCACGTACGCTAATTCTACTCTAACAAAGGGAACAAAACTGGACATGGTACTCCAGAAACAGGCACAGCAGAGATCACTCAGTAATATAAGGATTTTGTTGTTCTCAGTTTCCCTCTCAGCAGTTTGTAACGTTTTGTTTGCCTTTCGGACCAACACTGAATGCCCACTGAGCTGCTGCTGTTTTCAGGGAAATACCCACAGCCAGTCAAGGTCTCTTAGTGAGGGTAACAGCTTATCTTACAGAATAGCATTTTCTTTTCTCATCTGTATTGCATGTACAAACAATCAATTTCACCTTCTCTAATGATAACCACGACTACTTGGCACCACCAATTTATCCTCCAACGGTTTGCACTCAGCACTGAATTTTACTATTTTGAATAAATATTTTCATGTATTTGCAAATTTTCTCTTTCCATGCTTTTTTCCATTTCCAGTTCATTTAGGATTATGCTGAATAGCTGGAACCCCTGCAGAAATCCCTGCTTTTTCTCCACCAGTAACTCCTTCTTCGCCCACAGAAAACTGACTACCTAAAGCAACTCTCTTTCTTATTTTTCAGTCAACTACTAGTCCACAAGAGGGCTTCCAGTTTAACCCATAGGAGCTTAGTTTCTCATTATGCCTAAGAGTGGCTGCAGCAGAAGAAAAAATGATGTACTGACTATAAAGTAGGACTACAAGAAATGAAAACACCCAGAGGTTTCCCTGCCGCCACTTTGCACGGGCCCTGCCACATCGCTGGCAGCAAAGGCAACAGGCAGAGCATATGGATGGTTGTGCCTGTGCAGCTGAATCCCCTGCCAAACATCCCATACAGCTTCCCAGTGATACCATATGGCCAACATCAGGCAGCCAAGGCCCCACGCTCTTTTTGGGATTCCCCAAAACTCTATGGACTATGTGAGCAGTGAAGCTACAGCACCCACGGCACCACTGCTCTAAAGACACTGCAAACATAGACAGGGAGACTTACCTAAGCTGGGCTCCTGCAGAGAGGGAAGAGACCCATTGAACGTGGTTTTCATAAATTTAGGTCCTCTCAGGTCCTACAAAAAACTGCCACATACACCCACTGCACAAGGGTGATACTGATCCCCAGCCTTAAATAAAAGGGAAAGAAAAGGGAAACAGGACAGTTGATATGAAAGATCCAAACAGAAAATGCATTTTTAACATTTCAACCTCCTCTTGGCACGAATTCTTCCTTCATGAAGAAAAGGGATTTTTCCCTTTTATTTCCCTGAATGACTGAGTTCTCTTGGTAATCAGCCCAGTTAGGCTTTATTATGTAAAGCATCTGGGATTTGAAACTGGGATTCATAAGCAGAGATGGCAGTATTCTGGTTTTGGCAACACCTCACTCTTTCACAAGGAGAAAATTGTTCCTAGATTCACAATCTCAAGGAATAGAGAGAACTCCACAAATACATGGAGGAAGGAGGGAAAACAAAAAAAATCCAAGTTTTTCTTCTTGAAAACTTGACACTCAGAACACTCATACAAAGGCAAAGTATGGGCAAGATTCATTCATACAGGAATACAGACTAAAGAAGCCTTCAGATGTGCAAGAACAGTTAACAGAATAACTCCATCAAAATTATGCCTTGTTTAATTAATATATTAATTTACCAAATCTCCATCAAGTCCTTGGTGTCTCCTCAACCTCAATACATTTTTCTTTGAGAAAGCAGGTGCCATACAGAAGAGGTCCCAGCAGCTGCTCTCCAGGTTCCCTCATCTGAGATGTGTGATATCCCCAGACCGGGACTAGGCTGACGTGACACCCAGATCTTGGCAGTAGGGGAAAAGCTTCACCCTCCCCTTCCTTTTCCATTATTGCTCAGGCCCAAGATAGATGAAATGCAGCATACTCATCTCTATTTGATTGCCTTTTCTCCAATTTAACCCAATCTTGCTACAAGACAGCCCTCCGGTACTTTCAGTCTTCCCTAAACAGCTTTCTTCTTACCCCACCAACTGCAATCTAGCCTCTCCTTAAAAACAAAAACCAACCAAACAAGACAAACAAAAACAAACAAAAAAAAACCCCAAAAACAAACAAAAAAATACATAAAGATGAGTTCTTAAAGCTTAATCTAGTTACTAACTTTCCCTATTTCATTTCTTTCATAACCTGTGTCTCAGCTTCACACTAGAGCAGCATTCTCATACTTCTGTGAAGTTGTGTAGTAAGGCTCTTCAGCCTGAATTAACTTAAAATGATTGACCAGATCACAGGTTTCAGTACTTCCTAGCATAACAGGCAGGGCCTTCTTTTTTCCCAGCCTCCCTTGCTTGGATGAAATGTCATCTGAATGACCTGTACTGGTCTGCTGTGTTTCTAAAAAGTACCAAGTTTCTTTGTAAGAGCTTCATTCAGATTTCTTCTTTGTCCTTTTTTGCCACATGGGATTAAGTAATCACTGCACAGCCAACAGCCTTGAAAGAGTTTATTTAATTTAACACATCCAGTTGCCCCGGCTCCAGCTGAGGGGTGTTCCAGTCTTTTATTCTTCTTCAGTCTGAGGAGCTAAACTATCCAGATGTGCCCACAGCTGCACTCCTCTAAAAGCAGGCATGGCAATAAATGAATGAATGTTGCCTTTTGCCAGTGCAGTGCCAAGTAAGACCCTTCCTTTCTAAGTTTACTGAGATATCTTTATAGATGAAGGAAGTACTTTGTGTAGGAAGTTTGGAAGATCAAGAACAGGGAGCATAAAGGTGAGCAGGGAATGAACTTGCTGCAAAAAAGAGTAATATGGAAAGCAATGAAGCATCACTGTTATTTCCTTTATTGGGGCACTTACACATGGATGTATAGTTAAAGGAAAGGCCTCATAAGGGACCAACCCTGACAGAAATGAAACCACAGTATTTTAAATGTAGAAAAATAAAGTGGATGCCACAGAGCTCTGGTTTTAGAAGATCAGCTGCTGGTACCATGATAATTAAATAGATGGTAGAGTATAGATGCAGAGATGCCACAGTCATATTCTACCACAGACTTAGCATTATGTATGCAAATGCTGGAATTAAATTGATCCAGAAAACACACACCTTTTGTCTTCTGTTGTTAAGGTGATTTTCTTTTCAAAGGAAATGCTGGATGAGGGGTCTTAAAATTAATTTCTTCCCTCCAAAAGAGTCTGACCAACTTCTTTTAGAGCTCAAACTTTTGAGGTCTCCTATAAAAAGTATTAGGCTTTAAATCAAATGATGTGTGTGTTTCAGGTTTTCAGTATTAAAAGTCTAAATTTTATGACATGCCCTACTTTGTAAAAATCCCCATTTCAAAAGAACAGGCTGCACACATAAAAGTTCAGCAGGTCTACCATTCAAGTCAGGATTGATTTAAAACACTCAGGAAATTTCTCTGTAACAAAAAGTGATATATAACTGCCACATATAATTGTTAATTTTGCATACAATCAACGATATAAAAAGCATTCAGAATAAAAAAGCAGGGTTTTTCCAGGACCATTCAATTTGATTACACAGAATAAAACTGAACTGCCTACCCCTGAGGAACAGGCTGACAAATTTTAACACAGATAAAGAACACGGTAGAAGGATGTCAACTTTAATTTGGAACTTTTTTAAAATCACAGAACCATTAGGTTGGAAAAGACCTTTAAGATCATTAAGTCCAACCATTAACACAGCACTGCCAAGTCCATTGCTAAACTGTGTCCCTAACTGCCACATCTACACAGATTTTAAATACCTCCAGGGATGGAATGGGATGTATTTTAAAATTTGACTGCCCTTTTCTACTCTTACATCTTAAAAAGCAGCATTCAGTGGAGCTTTAGGGTGACAGAAAGCTTTTCCCTTTTTATAAGGGGAAGTAGTGCAATGCTCAGGGAAGGCACTGAGGACATGGGAAAATTCAGTTTGTAGCTGGTCTGGTGAGCTGCCCACCTCTGGCAGATGTGCTGCCCCAAGGCTGCTGACCCTTCCACACGGGGTGCTTGCCTCCCTCCTGGAATGCACCTCAAGCACTCTTAAGGACTTAGCTTTCTCTTAATGTAAAACAGGATAATTTAAGAAATCTCAAAAAACATCTAGAAACAGGAACATAATTTCCAACAACCACAGTGATATTTCACCTGCAGCCAGAGGCCCCAGACGAGATCTCAGTCTTGCTGCAGAATGCTCACACTCATCACAGGTCCTGCAATGGTGCTGTTGTGTCCTTTACAACAGAGCTTGAAAACTTCTCTGTTTCCTTAACAGACCTATTGCCCTATATATTTTAATGCAAACAATCCTCAGTAAAAAGAGTAGCATTATTTTCTTATTTTTTGTTGGTAGATGCTTAATAGAGCAGATATCGTCAAAAGTGTCAGGAGATTCCAAACAGGAAAATAAATACCTCTAAAAAAGTGTTTTGCAAACAACTACAACTTTTTCATTTCTTGACAAGCAAAAATCACTATGTCCAATTTACAATGATTTGTTGTGTTGTGGTTTTTGATTAGGATATGAAATAGTGAATACTTTCAGATGCCCTTTATTTTCCATTTAATATTCTTCATGGAATATGGTACTTCTCAAACAAGGCAATTTAACTGATCTTTCCTGGGAGATGGTCTGCACAAAACCCTCAGTAGGTGAGGGGAAATGACTGCTCTTCAATTTATAGTTACTCTGCTGTATTATGGTAAAACTGTCAAAAAGAAAAACGTCATCTAGATTTCTTTATATAGTAAGTCATATCCAAAACACCATTTCATGCTTTCTTGAAACAGAAAGACTGAATTTTTCAAATCCACTTCAATAGGCTTATGCAAGTACTACTGTTAGTTTTCTTCAATGACCACAGTCCTGAATTATTACTGCTTTGGAAAGAAAAATATAAGCAAGAATGTATACACTTCCTTGTTTCTTTGATCACATACCACTGTTGCTTTTTCTTGTTTTCCCTCTGACTCTTCAGAATTATTTCTAATCCGTACCAAGGATTTCTTTTGTCAGTGAGAAACTTAATACAATGCTGGGGATTTTTTACTTATAATGCAGTAAAATTAAGTGTTTTTGATAAAAAAAGAGGTTAAATGGGCTTCACTTTCAAATAATTTAAGCTTTAAAATGACTAGATACTTTAAAAAAATATCACAACTATGATCAAGAGTTGGTCCATAAATCCACAAAGATTAATGCAGAGGGAAATGCTCACAGAGAGACTCATCCCCAGAGCACAGTACACCATTTTCTATTCCAACTCAGAAGACATTTGTTTCTAACCCTGCCCAGGGTGTCAGGTCAGTTACAGAAAGTTATTGGTAATTAATCTCTAGGATGCACCAAGAAGTGCAATCAAAGTATCTTCAAGGTATTTTCAACAGTTGCTTTGTAAACATGCTGCTCTTGCACTGTACCTGTTTTCACTGTGTCATGCCATGTTTTCTAAGACCTAAAAGTTTGAAGTGAGATTTCCATAAAATTTCAGGTTTTTTTCAGGCTATTTCTCAAATGCTTCAAGTTTGTTTCTGCAAAATTTTTCTCTCAGCGTTCTTCTCTTTACAAGATCAGTTTCAACAGGCTGTAAGTTACTCCTTCAGCTGCCAGCTCCCTCCCAGAGCCTCAAAACATGAGTGCCATGGCAAAGTCTGAATCCCTGAAGAAGAACACTTTCATCTTCTTAACCATTCCTACTTGCGTACCCAAGAGGAAGAACATTTTTGGGGTTGAATATTGTCACTGCATCAGCAGAGCACAGACAAGCAGCAGGGAGAGCAGGGAGGTTAGCATTATGAAATGTAATTTAAAAGCAGAATGCCAAAGGACAGCATGAAGAAGAGGCTTAAGGATGCCAGATACCATGGAAGGCTGAACTTGAAACTTTGTCTGTACCAACACACATGAAAGGAAGAGTCTCTTTGGCCCCTAGAGACTGATCTGCATTAGCAACCCCCTAAGACCCGTTTACTTCCTCCAAGATCTGAACCAACCCTTTAGAGAAAAACAGGACAGGCATTATGGAAATAGTAACTTTTGCATCTGTAGTTCTTAGCATGGTTGGATCTGTCATTGCTAGCATCCCCTGTGACAAAAGCAAAAACCATTAAGTAACTTTGCCTGGAAGGCCCTGTTCTGTAAAACCAAAGAAATGCATAACCATAAACAACCTAACAAATAATGACTGAAATGATGTCATCAAATACAGAAATCAGAGATTCTTCAAGTATCCAAAAGCTTTCCATAGTACAAAGTTACATGTATAAACTGTTATTCTACTTCATCTAAGTATCAGATTTCTATTCACTGTCAAATGCATGTGCAAATGGGATACCTTGTAGAGTAATTACCAGTGGTGCAGTGGGTTGCAAGCAAAGAGCACTCAAAAGCAGAGTAGTTTTAGATGGTTTTTTATTGCTTTCATGGAATGAGACAGCATGCTGTTTAAGAAACTCAACCGTTTGCTCTGCAATAGAAAAAGTATTTTTGTTGTCTATATTTTTCAAAGTGTAAATGCAGCAGGAAGGGGTATGTTGGGATTCAGAAGACAGAACGTGAATAACCGCAATGTACAAGTAGTTCTTTCACTCTCCTTTTGTCCCTTTTCTTTTCCCCTGACATTTGCAAGGGAGTATTTAAAACTAAAGACTAGTTTCTCATGTAAAAGACAGTACTTCTCTCCCCACCTTCTCAGTCCCCCAATAGTCTCAGTTTGTCCACACAGAGCACATGGACCCTTCTAATGCAATATTAGTAACTTAGAGCTCCAAATAAAATAGTAATAAAAGAAAGTCCTTGAAAACTTCAAGTCTTTTCTAGAGAGAGCTCTTTAAAAAGATATACCTCATTAATGACATTCAATATTATCTGTGGGGGAAACACAGAAAGGCCTCAGATTCAGAGGCTGTTTAATACTTATGAATAAGACCCCAAATGCAAAGGGTCTAGTGACTAAACTCATACATAATTTCATGTGAACAGCTGCCTCCTTTTAAAAAGAAAAAGGAGTTTATGAAATATTTTAATGCCTGTTTTAGAAAGCACTCCTACCATGGAGTCACTGCCAGAGGTCTATAATGTTTGACAAGCTACAGACAATGTTTTGGCAACATGTGTTGTGGTTTTTTATACTGCCTAGTCTTCTCAGTACTGTATGTTGTTATTTTCCCAATATCTATGGGAAACCCCTTTACAAACAGAAAGGCAGTCACAAATATGACTTCATGTCCTTGTGATCCAGGTACACACGTGAAGGTATGCTAAACATACTTTCTGAAAAACAACCCAACTCTTTAACAATACTTGCTTAACAGAGTTTCTCTTTCTTGAAGTACAACAATACAAGTTTTAAATTAATTCTTTCTGGTATAATTACACAGCCACACTGTTCCATAGATTTTTCTTTCGGTTCAAACAGTTGAAGCCAATCATAAGCATCACTAAAATCTAACACAGCATGAAATCATATTGCTTTCCGTCAGAGCAAAAATACTCATCTGTGAGAACATATACACGTATCCCATATTGAATTACTTACACAAATAAAACCAATGTCCTGCCAAAATTCTATTACATGGCATATGTACCAGCAATTCCTTTCAGCAGCTCTCTGATCTCCAGCTCCAAAGAGCAGTTGAGACTGCAACAATATGCGAACAATAGCACTGAGCTTTAAAAGGCAAGACTTTAAAAGTAAGTGTTCGGAAAACAAGATGCTGTAAGGAAATAGTTACACACACATACAGAGCCCATGTTTAGACTTGTAAATACCAACCTTTTTAGGAGTTTTTTCCAAAGTCCAAAGCATGTCGCACATCTCCTTTAATCAGGTATTTTATGCAAGAACAGCATAAATGACACGGCATTTGAGAAACTCATGTATCAAGAGCTCCAAGTGTGCATGTTAAACTCTCCTCAAATGCAGTACAATTGACAGGCTTAGTGCAGAGCATTTAGATTTTGCAGTGAACTTGTTACCAAGGAAACCAGCAGCTGCAGGTGTTTTCCCATACACCAGGGAATGAAAATTCAGCAGTGAGCTTGTCTACTCAGTATTTTATTCACACATTTTTTGGTCTCAATAACACTACTTTTCAAACTCTGTTAGAAGAGCAGACTGCATTAAAAAATAATTTCAAAAAGCTTCCCCCGCACATGACCTTACAGAACAGTAAACAGCACCTTTAAATATTTTCTTCTTTATTCTCCTCCAGTCTCCTCTCCAAAAGTGCCCTACCTCCCTTGTTTTGTGTCCTTCAATAAAAGTGTGCAAAACACACACTGTGCAATGGGTTTTCATCCCAAAAAGTGCTCTAACAACTTGGCAAGACTCCAGCTTTCAAGAAACAATGCTGACTTGGGAGAGGAATGCCTATTCTGATCATACAGCATAGCTTTGCAATATGGTACCATGCTACAGAGATATTATCATGACTAGTATGATTCATGCTTCTTAGGATGAGAATATAAATACAAATACTTAGTAAAACCATAATGGAGATGCAAGGTAGAAAAGCCACTTTCAATGCAGTTCTTCCATGGGACATTAAACCAGTAACTCGCACAATGCTTACTTCTCATTTATGCTACAGATTAGAAGGCCAATATATATAAATTAAAATACAGGCATTAAATTTATTTATTTTTAAGTAGCCTCTTTTCTCTGAATAAGATATTGGAATATTTATAAATCTTCTGAGCTCCTAAAGCATGTTTTTACTAGTCCTTTTTCAGTGTTACTGAATCAACAGCAACATCTACTGGGCACAGAAGAGCAAGATTCAATTTCTTGAAAGATATTAAAGGGCCAGGCACAGTAGCATATAATAGTTACAGTTTCTATTTCTGGATACTTTGGCATCACTTTGGCAGTCACTGTGCAACCAGAAACGAGCAAAACTTTCAAGCACACATTTGCTTTCTCTTCACCTCTTCAGAAGGAAAACAGAAAGACGGACAGAAGGACAGCACTAACTCCTGGCTGCCCTTTGGAGATGACACATTACATAATGACATACATATGACAGGTAACATATTACAGCTAGGAATATTAGATACACTGGGCTAACAGAACCAGTTGACAAGAATTCTGCCAGTAAAAGTATTCAAACATTCTTCAAGTTCATGCAATTGAGAGTTTTATTATGAGCCTTTTTGCTCTTTAAGTCTGTTTTTCCTCTGTAACAATTACACAGATTTGCTAAATAAATAAATAAATAAAGCAAATGCCACCAAACTGATAACCAACCAAACAGCAACAACTAAAAAACAACCAGATCAGACCAAGCAGAAGTTCTCCAACACTTCATAAAGAACGAGAGGAACACATGTGAACCTAATAAATGCTCAGCACAAGGATTCCAAAGAACTCTGGCCCAATAACACCCACTATTTGCCTTTCACAATAGAATCTACTGGGGTCTGAATTCCCTAACTAGAACACAGAAACTGGAGACTTGTGAGAGGAGCACAGGACAACCCATATTTCTGACATGCTCACCTAAGCAATCCAAAGAAAATGACAGTAAGACTGAGACAAGCTCAGCTTCATCCTTGTTGGTGCCCTTCTGCAGAGACTGGTGTTCCACCTGCCTGCTGAAAGGCACACACCATGACCAGGGTTCACAATCACAGCCCTTACCTGGATTTTGATACCTACATAATTCTCTCTTTTAAAATGCAATCAGATGAGAACAGGATCTCTGCTCCAAGCACTCACCGTGCATCGCAAATCAAGTGATTATTTATTAGAAGTATAAATGCCACTGGAAACTGAGAAAAACTCAAGACTTTCCTATGACAAGTTGGGGTCTCAGTCAACAGCAAACCAAGTTTCCCTGTGCTACCATGCCCTCTGGTCTAGTGATGCTTCAATTCTTCAATAGTGTCTTCACCCAGGAAGAGCTCAGCAGCTGGACTGAGCATCCACCCAGACTTCCAAGCTGAGGAGGAAACTGGAGTGCACCCTTTTTCTGGGCAAGTGTTCCACTCACTTTGCTAAGGCATATGCCATTGTGCCCCTTCTGCATGAAGCTGATTACTCTGACATTTGAGAAGCCGAACAAGGTGTGTGCAGGGCACACGAAGCAGCTGAAGAGCACCGCACACCCCAAACTGCAGACAGCCTTCTCAAGAATGACAGCAGCTCTGGGCAAAGGCAAGGGAACCCATGATGAGGGAGCTCAGTCCTCATGAGAAAAACTACTGAAGGAATTACACCCTCTTGGACTTAAAACACCTAAATGCTACCAAAGTGCCCTGAACATTAGCACTGTTCTCCCACGTGCTGCTGGGGAGCCTCTTCCTTTGCAGTACCGTGAACAAAAGTCCGGCTGGAGCCCCAGCAGTCAGTAGAACAGGAAAACCCAACAGCTCCATTTGGAACTGGTCCCAGCTGCGCACACGGATGTCATTTTGATGCCTTCTATAATCTCACTGGTAGCCTTCCTATGTAAACATGTGTTGCAACAGTAAAAAGGGCAGGAACAGGCCCTTTTCTGTGCCATGAAGTACGCCCTGGTACACAATACACCACATCAGACCTTGCTCTGCACTGAAACTAGACGGAGGCACAGTACAGCACACGAACACCAAATTTCAACATACAGTATAGTTCCAGAACATACAATCTGTGTTCTAAAACGAGGTGTTTCTCAAAAGCAGCAATAGTAGGGAGGGGGAAAATGGACAAAAGCTAACATGTAATGTGGCTTTTTTTCATATTTTTCCCCCTACTCCCCTGACCGCAAGCCCTGTCTGTGTGGAAAAAAACTGCTAGGATCTCGCCTAGAATAAATCTGTCCTCAACACAAAGAATGCTAGTGAAGAGGACTTCAGGCAGCATTAAGACAGCTGACTCTGCTTCTAGACCCACCAGCTTTGTTGCAATTGGGTTTTTTGGCAATTCCTGACAGCATTACAGAGGTCCCCAATACGTTCTCTGCACATACCTGGCCTCATGCATGTATCCACATACCTTACTGGAAACAGAAGCGGCTGGCAAGGCTGCCTGGTTTTCAAAGACTTGTTCCCTACCTCAAAGAAACCTCAGCAGAAGCACCACTAATGTGTTTTCCCTGAACCCTTCACCTTTTGGACATGTTTCCTTCACAGCAGTTAATCCTAGGTGGCTTGTTTTCCACTGAATCCATCATTTTCAGGGTAGCTGTTTTTCCCCAAGATGATTTTTGGATGGAAGTGACACATGTTGCAGGGATACCATTAGGCCTTCCCCTCCTTCCTCCACACACTTAGTTAATAAGTACATTTCCCTAGGTAAGTCTTTGCAAAACAGGTTGCACAAATTTGACAGCAGAAAATTTTAACTGACAGACTCCAGATACAACATCAAATTTACTTCCCTTCTCTCTATATAAAGAGTTGTTTAGCAAGGTCAGTGGAAAACATATTAGTCTATTCAATAATTAGTTTAGATGACATTTGAAGACTACAATAATCTAATTATGAGCAACAAATAATTTTAAAGAATCACAATTTTTCTAATGCCCCCTATGATTAACAAATAGTCTTAAACAGATATAAGCTGAGAAAATAAAACTTCTCACTAAACAAATTGCTTCCAGCTATAGCAGAAAGCAAAACTAGAGTTGAAAAGAAACTTCAATATTTAATTTCATTATTCTCAACTCTTGCTGTTACCAAAGCTCCCTTCTCCTATGTAATGAGGGTTTGACTTCCTAAACACTGAAAGAGAGTGCATTGATTAACCCCAGAAAATCTGTGCATTTGCATGAAACAGCCCTGAGTAATTCCTCAGTGCCAGAGGCAACAACTGAACTCAACATCTAATCTGGGTATTGGCTAGAACTGAGGCAAAGCAATTCATTTCCATGACAAACGGTCCAGCACAAACAGTCCACCTGGAAGGCAGTGAGTCTAGGTAACCCCACATTTTACCCCACAGATATGTAGATGACACTGATATAACATTAAGGCAGCATGTGAGACGTTGTCACTCAGATGGTTCCTATTGCACCTGTCCAAGACCTAACATTTACATTCATAACTTCTCCATCTTCCCAGCCTGAGGAGCAAGTGCCAAATCCAGCAAGCAGCCTGCCCTTACAGAATAAGCCAGTTTCTAATACAGAGTTTGGTTTTTTTCTGTTTACTTATAATAACCAAGCAGATTTACAAAGATATCCACTGCCTACGGATGCAGGAAATGGGATTTACAGAAAGCCTAAGCAGGTTAGACATGTAACACCTCTTGAATTTCAATTATACTGCTGCTTAGGCACTTTTCCAATTTCTTTGGAGCCACCTGAGGCTCCAAAGCATAAAGGTAGTCATGTCAGGGACTAAACAGAATTGACAAAGATTTCCTGCTTTAGTTTCAGCCAGCATCTATTGCTTCATCCTGCACTGAGAATATCTCAAAAGCAAAGCATGATTTAAATAAAAAGAGAAAGATTCTCTACATTCAGATGCATCACAAAAGCTAGGAATTTTCTTAATTAACTAAATGCTACTGCTTTCCCTTCTGATTAAATGGCAACAGATTTCAAATAGATTATAAATCAAAGAACACGTATAATTACATAATATTAAAATACATAGACCCAAGAAAGTTGTATTAACTTTCACTAGTTTAATGTTCCTAGAGGATAATTTCACACCTCCCTATGTCCCATAAAAATGCCACTATTTGAGGAAATTCCAAATTTCAGTTTGCATTCATCACATCTTACCATGGAAGTGTTTTGAGTACCATGCAGAACAAAGCAGGTATAGTTTCCCCCAACTTCATCTTAAGAAGTCCTTGCTGCTTTGCACAGATGATTGGTGTCTGCCTCCCCCTTGGCAAGGAGCTCTCCAAGCACAGAGAGATGAAGGCAGTCAGGCTGACAGAGCTCCAGCTACACCTCCCAAGTTCATGCAATCTCCAGCTAACAAGGAACTCCAGCAAAACTCATTCTGAAAAGCAACTGACTCTCTAGAAAACGGGAGAATAGAAAGGGAAGAGTAGCAAATACTGTGTGTGGGCTGCTCATTATAACAGAAAACAGGGGGAAGAAAATCGAAGGGTAACAATGCAGCAAAGATTTTTCCAATACCCCTAATACACCATTAAAAGTTGTGATGTGTAAATGCCACTGCAGCACATGGTGCTTGTGACATCTCTCCGAAATATTTCTCAATAGAGTTCAAAGAACTTTGAAGAAAAAATTAAAAGGCTTTCATGCCTTTGATAAAAGCTAAGAGCAATTCCAGGCAGGACCACTTCCTGAAAATGTTCTTTTCAGCAATCAGCAGCTGAACTGAAAATCCATCAAGTGTGGATTTAATAACAAAGATAGATACATACATACATATATACATGCACACACTCACTGAATTTTACTCCTGACATTACCAAACTACATCTGCATAGCTCATTTTTAGCTGGCAATGCCTTTTTACACTAATGAAGCTTTTCTGCTCTAACTTCTTGAACTGAACAAGAAGTTATTTTTATATATTCCATATCTGCTGTAATTCCCAGGAAATAAGGAATTAGAGTAAGATGTTTAATATTAATTTCATTTAAGAGGGTGGTTAACTTGTATAGCTTAGAAGTCTTAAGAAGAAAATCCTGACAAGACTCCTACTGATTTTAATCAGACTGGATTTCACCGCTCTATTACTCAAAGCAGCAACACGACACAGAGGAGGTTTACCATGCAAAGGCTTTCTTTTCCATGTTGTTAGATAGATTATTCCAATTAGCTTTAAACATGTCTCATTTTGAGGAGTAAAGCTCATAAGAATTTGTCGAATTCCCGCAGCTGAAACCCAGTTTTAATAAGAAGCAGCTCCTTTAGCTAGCACATAAAAACACTGGCTCACAAACACATGCTGAGACCGGTACCAGTCCTACAGCAGCCAGTAAGGGAACAGGCTTGTAAAGACATTTACAAGCAAATAGCCTCCAACAATGGGAAATGCTAACTCTGTACACATAATATCTGCTGTGTCTGACTTGGACATGCACTTCATATCAATCAAAACACTAGTACCGAAAAGAAAGCTCTACACGGATTTTCTTATAAACTGCACAGCAGAACACAACCAGTCTTTAAAGGACAACCCACTGACACCAAGCAGATGAAGAAACATGCACAGCAAAACAAATACCCTTTTCTGCCAAAAAATTATGTTGAGCCCAGATCTGTGTTCATAAAAAAAGAAAACAAATCCCAGGTTTCCCCTCCTTGAGCATTGTGACAGATGCCACCAGGGACAACAATAGCTCCCAGCTACGTGCTGGACCGTGTATTACTAAGTGGCTTGTGTGTCATGGCTTAGAGACTCCTGCCCTAGTTGGCTTCTATTTAAAGGTAAAAAAGGTCATGGGCTATTTAGCACCTGCACGACTGAGAAGCAGACTGAGGCTGAGAAGTCTGTAATGCCATCTTCATTCCACAGAAGATGTACCAATGCTAATCAGTGACACTACACTGGTGTCACAGCCATGAAACAAAGTGGTCTTCTTGTAGATGCCTCTGGAATTCTAACAAAGAAGAAATCTTCAATTGCTTCACATATTTTGGTCTTGACGTTTTAGTTGGGATCTTTTTGTATATGCAAACAACCTCATAAAAAATGCTCAGTATGATATTCATAGCCTCATTTTTCACGTGCATCTTCTAGCTGTATCAATCTAAATTATAAGTTATCCCTTGGAAAAAAACTTCATCAAGTTGTTACTGGAAGCATGCTGGAATGTACACAACTATGCCAATTAAAATTAAACTTCTATTAGGACATTTAATCTGATAAACTTTCTTGGAGAATATAAAACAGCTCCAAGAATCAAGGAACTTTCTAAACATATTGCATAAATGAAAGACTTCTCCCCAAAAAAATGCAATGGCACTCTTCTAGCTACCAATAACAGCAGCTTCTAAGAGACAATTTTCAGTTTTAGTTTTTAATTTAGATTTTTAAAAGTTGTCTTTGTACACTATCAAGGAACAGAAAGGACTCGATCCAGACAGCATTAACTATTGTTTTTCTGAAAAGTCACTTAATTTAAAAAAGTATAGTTATTATAACAATGAATACCTACAATGTTTCCCTTGTACATTACTTTTGAAATCTTGTATTTACACAGTCCTGACCAATGAAAGCAAAGGGCTAATCCACGTAACTGAAGTTATACTACAGGTTCTGAGTATAACTAATGTTACCAGGCATACAAGTGTTTAAGAGGAGTGTTGTTTTTTCCCCTCTTCTGATGCAGGTGATGAGTCATCAGTGGTCTTGATAATGTAACCTGAACATCCTGTTCCAGTGATGTTGCAGATGTATATAATTGAGTTAAAGCTGTCACCTTCAGTAACTCCATTACCTAAAAAGGTGTTTATGTATGCAAAACAACGCAATTTAACATTTTGTGATGATACCATGCACATTTCTTTCAAAGAGCATGAGTGTAACAGATGAGCATTTCTAGTGCCTGAGTGCAACAGCTGATACTGTGTTTTGCAGCACTGTTACTAGTGTTAGAATTGGCACATCACAGTCACTTAGCTGTGTTTTCAGCTGCCTTGTAATTTCAAATGCAAAAATGCCAAAAATCAGGTAAAATGATAAAATGACACACATTTTATAACTTGAAATAATAAAAAATAATTTTCCTACTCCTTAAGTATGTCATCTTAGGTAAGTTTGGATCAAGGAGACTTCAGTCAATAGTCACCTGTGTTCTTGGATTATTCAAAACCTGGGCAGAGTCATGATAGTGCCTTACTTTTGTAAAAGCTTTGACTATAGCACCCTTGTGGATATTTCCTACCACATCAGCAATTATAGCTCCCAAGAGGTAACACTACCAAATCCTGAGACCACAAAACGTTTCCTCTGCTTCCCTACTGCATCATGGCAGAGGGCTAAAAACCCCTGCATGAAAAGATTACATTCCAAACAGACCTGAACTGAACAGGGGGAAAAAAATCCAAACAAATAAAGGAAAGGTATCAACCATTTGAAGGGGATGATCACTAGAGAAAACAAACAAACAAACAATTGTTGTATGTAAACAGGCCTCCAAGCACATCACTCCTCAAGTCCAATGCCACACAGGTAGAATAACATAACAGGCACTGAGAAAATATTGAAATACTGGATTTTGGGGTTTTTAAATTATTATTATTATTTGTAAAGACTCATGATTGTCTTCCATCCCTCCATTCATTTCCAGGATCTTTCCATTTCTCAGCCTCTGCTGAAGACAGGAGAGGGAAGGCTGAATCACACACACCATTTGAATTGAGGCAAAGAGTACATACAAGTTGGTCTGATGTTTTTGTGTTTCTGTCTCACTTCTGCTCTGCCTCAAGCTGAATTCTGCATTCTGGGTTCATCTATTGCTTTCAAGCTCAATTCTTAAAGCTTTCAAGATGTAGTATCTTCTCTCTGTGTGTACACTTACAGACACAATGAAGACCTGATCTTAATTATAACTTCTAGGAAGACACTGCAATAAAAATATTGCTGTTAATATAGTACCAATAGCACAGCAGATGAGCTCCTGGGGAGGGAGAGGGAATTAAAACTTCGGCAACAGCAACATGTGGTTTAAATAAGAGCAGATAGATGCTCTCCATCATACAGTATTATTAGTCTGCATGGGAGACTAACACCCCTCACATTTGCTTTCAGAAGTCAAAAATAGACAAGGGAGAAGACTCCAACATTATCTTCCATGGCAGCATCTCTCTTTCTGCCTTTTCCCATGAGAAGACTGTAAGGATTAGTTTCACAGAACAAGGCACTATGGGTCCCTTTAGCAACAGAAAAAATACTTGCTTGTTTTCTTGAAATAAATATTTGAATAAGTATTAAAGCTAGAGCAAAACATCTTCTCATTTTAAATGTTCACCATGTTATGCCACTGTAGTTCCTTTCAGAGCAGACTCTTCTTAGCAGTCCCTTGAAAAAGTCAGAAAATCTTAACATACAAATTGCACGAATTAAGAGCAATGATTTGTTAAAAATCAAAACCCAATAAAATGTCCACAAACAATGATTCATTCAGTCCTCAATACTAGCAACAACAGTATTAATTTTGGCACAGAAAACCTTTTATACTTCATTTACGTGTAAAGTTTATGAACTGTAGCAGAAAATTATCTGCCACTAAGTTTCTCATGTAGTCTCTGCCTAGTTCTGGGAAAGCTCCCTTCCAAGTCTACACACTGTTGTCTTCAAGTCAAAAGAAAACAGACATACTTTTTTGAAAAATACATCCCAGTTTTTCCAGGGATAAAGAGTATCTCAGGTGCTTTGCACCTGATGGCTTGCAATTAAAGGCTTGCAATTCAGCTGTCATGCCAGACATGGATGTAATCCCCAGTGAAAAATCTGCTACTTCTCAGGCCAGGAAACTTAGTCACTAAAACTTCTTTCACTAAACCTCACGTACCTTTTGCATACACTACAGTGACAGAAGGGCAGCAGCCACAGCTAACAGATGAAACTAGCATAGTCAAGTATGTGCAGGCTATTACAGGCAGTCTCATCCCTATGAGGTACATCTCTACACTCAGCTCCTCGTCTGTCTTCACTGCTTTCATTTCGATCCCTGCAGTTTACTAAGCTTCCTCTGCCGATGAACCAGTCAACCATTGACTCACTGACACTTCAGCAGAGAATAAACCTGCAACTTCGAACCCAACACAGCTCTCCCCTGAATTTCTGGGAAGGGGAAGTAGCAATTTCCCATTTGAAACCCTCCAGATGTCACAAAACAGAACTATCTTCCCTCTGACTTCCTACTCAAGGCCTGCCTTCCCAGGACTTCTTCATTTCTTCTTCCACCAGAGAAGCACAGTCCTCTTAGCCTGGCACTGAGATGGACCAAGGACACTCAGCTAACCTCTAGCAGTGGTTTGTTTCACTAGAGATTTCATTAAGAGCAAGCTAGAGGCTGCACAAACTCCTTAAGTAGTCTGTTTAACAGTTGCCCCAATTAGGTCTAAATCTTCTCTGCAGGAATCAAGTTCACACTTCTGTGCTCTTATTCTAACAGTTATGAACAACAAAAAAATTGACAAGCAGATATTCACCTTCTGTCATAACTAGCACAGGTCTCCACTAGAAAGTCAGAATATGAGTGATTTCCCTTCAGTTTTCTCTTGTAGTATAGACACGCACACCTTAATTCCACAGAAATCATATGTGATCAACCCTGACATCATCCTCTGAAATTACTGCAGGGTTTTTTTGCATCTTTCCTTGTTGCCTTCAAAAGAAATCTCATTCTGGCTGAGACGTCACTGGTGCAAAAGCAGAATGATTAGAGTAATCACTACTTCCTGTTAAGTCAGAGCAGAATATGAATCATCCTGTAGCACCAACATCATTAGCTCACTCCAGTTGAAAGAATTTCTTTTAGGACAAAGGAGTCATATCCTGTTTTATAGTTGTGTATTAAATGCAAAACTGTATTTTAGTGAATTCCATCTTTTCAGTTTTGCAACATCTTTCCAGCTTAGAGACGTTTGCATAAATATATTTAGGTATTTAATTGCCTAATTAAATTTAATTACCCAGGAGACTTTATAAAAATATTTTTCAAAATTAAATGAAGATGTGTTAATAAAGACCAAATGCCATCAGATGCAACTGCTAATCAAATTACAAAATTACAGTCCATCTGCACTAGTACCAAGGCAAAGGCCCCATTTATATATGAACTATGTGACAACCTCCTGCATGGGTAAATATAAGATCAGATTGTACTGTAAAAAAAAATATGTATTCTTAGTCCCAGCAACTATAAACTAGCACTCACTACAGTTTTCTGCTTACGGTCCACAGCAACAAAAGTAATGTCATATGGTGCAGAGGTATTTTTTACTTGCTTCTCAGCAGTTTCTCAAAACTATGATTTTAAATCTGTAGGAAGGTAGGTCAGGTTTCTCTGGGATGGCTATTTTTTGCTAAATGATTAATTTATAGAAGTATTTTAATTTCTCATAACAAGCATCAGTCCTCCCAAGTAAAGGTTTTCACTATCTGCTATTAAACATTTGTTTTTGTGGTGACATCAGCCCCCTCCAGTGAATACTCAGCTATTCCTTTTCTTGGGCTCCCTGCCCTACTCTCATTGTTAGAGATGAGATACAAATGCTAAAATTCTTGAAGCCATCTGTCCTCTTCTTAACAGTCTGGCAGCCAACCAGCCAGCTTCAAAATATGCTGTATTTTTCTCACCTGCCATGATTTCTGTCACCTCCTGCTTATCTTGCACAAGCTGCATGGTATCTGACACCACAACCTGATGGTTGGTATCTTCTTCTTTCTCTTCATTTGGCTGGTTGGCTGTTGCAAAACAGTTGCAGCTTCCAGTTTCTTTGCACAGGATCAGGGTCCGATACCAGTAGTCAGACATGAAAACTCTGTGAGCTGATTTCTGAAATATAAAAACAAACAGAAAATCATTTTCTGCAAAACATAAGGAAAAAACCTAGCTACTTGAAAGAAGAGGCTCGAATGTTAAGGATAACACTCATATACAGATTATCATATTTTTGATTTTAAGACAAAATATGCAGCTCACAATAGCAATCCATGGTACAGTACCCAAAGTAAAAATTTCGAGTCCCCTGTAGTTTCTTAAAATGCTTATATCAAAGTTCAGGAAGCTAATATAAAAAAAAAAACAGAACAAAAGGATACAAATATCAAATCAAAGGCAAAAAAAAAAAAATCAATATCACTGTGTATTTTCTGCAGAACAAGTCAATATTTATCTTAAAAACACCTTCTAAAACCAAGTTTAACGAGGTGAAAGAACACAGACGAACACGGGTTATCAAAAAAGTGAAAGAATAAAATAATGATAAAAAAGGACAAGGTACTACAATTGCTGTTATATGGAAGGCTGAAATTACAGTTCAAAGTTTTCATAAACAAATTAATTGAAAGAAACCTTGACACTTGAAATCTGGCAGGAAGAGGAGGTGCTTTGGTTTCTGACATCACCACCGCCTTCTTCCTGAGCAGAAGGAAGGGACAATGGTTCCCTTAGCCTAGACGGAGCTAGAAATTACCAGGCTTATCATATGTGTCTACAGGTAAGAGAGCAAGCACATCCCTACAGTTATGCCAGAGAACCACAGGGGGGTTTTCTTTTAACAGAAAAAAAAAAAAAAATCACCCCCTTCTTGAAATAACAACTAAAAGAGCATTAACTGTGAAAGATTTTGTTTACATGAAGAAACATCTTGATCTTTCCAAGTACTTAATCGTAGTTAAAAGGTAGCTGGGAACTGCAAAGTTGAATCATTGAACAGTTTGGATTGGAAGGAACTTTTCAAAGTCACCAAGTCGAATGCCTCTGCAATGAGCAACACAATCAGTTTGCTTGGAACCCCCCTGTCCAACCAGACCTTGAATGTTTCCAGAGATGGGACATCTACCACTTCTCTGGGCAACCTGTTCCAATATCTCACTGCCCCATTGTAAAAAAAGACAAACAAACAAAAAAACCCCCAAACTCACACCAAACAGAAACCAAAACAGCACAACAAAAAGCCCCTCTTTTCTTACATCTAACCTAAAATCAATCATTCTTCAGTTTAAAAATATTACCCCTTGTTGAAAGTCCCTCTACAGATTTCCACAGGCTCTCTTAGGTACTGGAAGGTGCTGTAAGGTCTCCCTGGATCCTCCTCTACTCCAAACTGAACAACCCCAACCACCTCAGCCTCAGACTTCACAGGAGATGTGTTCCATCCCTGTGACCATCCTCATGGCCCTCCTCTGTACTCACTTCAACATGTCCATGCCTTCCTTATGCTGGGGACCCCAGAGCTGGATGCAGTTCTCCAGGTGAGGTCTCAAAAGAGAAGGGCAGAATCCCCTTCCTCGGCCTGCTGCCCACACTGCTTTTGATTTGGCCCAGGATTCACCTGGCTTTCTGGGCTGCAGGTACACACGGCTGGATTGTGTCCAGCAGCACCTGGACACTGCCTCATCCACGAGCCCCCTCAAGTCCTTCTCAACAGGGCAGCTCTTGAGCTGTTCATTCCCCAGCCCAGATCGATACCACTGGTTGCCCTCATCCATGATCAGCACTTTGCCTTTGGCCTTTTAGGCCACATGAGATTCCCACGGTCCCATTTCTTGAGCTTGTCCAGGTCCCTCTGGATGGCATCCAGTCTTTCAGATGTGTCAACAGCACTACTCAGCTTGGTGTCATCTGCAAACTTGCAGGAAGTGCACTCAATCCTCTGTCTTTGTCATTAGTGAAGATATTAAATAACCCTGATCCCAGTATGGACTCCTGAGGGACATTTTTTGTCACTGACATCCATCAGGACTCTGAACCATTGACACCACCCTCTGTATATGACCATCCAACCAATTCCCCACCCACTGAACAGTCCACCATCAAATCCATCTCCCTCCAGTTTAGAAAGAAGAATGTTGTGGGGCACCATGTCAGAGGCTTCACAGAATCCAGATAAATGACATCTGTAACCCTTGCCTTGTCACCTGATGTGCCCACTCCATCCCAGACAGCCACTTGGCTGGTCAGGCAGGACTTTCGCTTGGTGAAGTCATACTGGCTGTCCCTAATCACCTCCCTGTCCCTTAGCAGAGCTTCCAGGAGGATCTGTTCCATGATCTTTCCAGGCACAGAGGGGAAGATAACAGAGTTCAGCAATTCCCAGAGTCCTCCTTTCTACACTTTTTAAAGATGGGTACGGTATCTTGCTTTTTCCAGGCACCTGGGACTTCACCTGACTGCCACAACTTTTCAAATCATGCAGAATGGCCTGACAACAACATCAGCCAGTCCCCTCAGGACTCTGGGATGCATCTCACCAGGTCCCATACATTTGAATTCCTCAGGTGGTAACAAACCTGATCTTATCCTACAGTGGGAGGAACTTTGCTGCCCCGGTCCCCATCCTGCAGTTCATCTACTCGAGAAACGTGGGAAGAGAGGCTGCCAGTGAAGCCTGAGCACCTCAGCCTTCTCCTCATCCACTGTCACCAGTTTGCCAGCCTTGCTTATCAGCAGGAGTACATTTGCTTTGACTTTACTTTTTTGACACACCAGTAGAAGTCCTTCTCATTATTCTTTGCATCCCTTGCCAAGTTCAGCTCCAGTTTCACCCTGGCGTTCCTCACCACAACCCTACAACTGGACTGCATCCCTATATTCTTCCCAGGATACCTGTCCTTGCTTCCCCTGTACTCTTCAGGAAATTACACCACATCCAGAGACTCTCCAGCAGAAGGCATACAGGCAAGAAAAATAATGGTCTAAATCTCCAAGCATAAGAGACCTAACAGGCTTTTCCAAGCCTATCTGGAAAACACCAGGACCAAGTAGGGGTGATATGCATCTCCCCGGGCAAATTTTATGCTTTTTAGACAAGAAACAGATGCATAATCTTCGTTTGTCCTGCAAGCACCAAAATCCAAGTGTTTCTAGCATATCTGTTTCTAGCTGCTGATTGAGTAAAAGCAACACTCTAGGCCACGGATATTAACAATAACATAAGTCTGCATTCTCAGTATTACATTTAAAGGTGTCAATTTGATAGACTTGAACAAAGTAAACTTCATTTTAAAAGCCTTATTAATATAAAAGAGTTAGGTGTTTAAAAAGAGGCAAAAAAAGGCACTTACATTATTTAGTGCCAGATCCCTCAGGAATCACCCATGAAGAATAAAGTACTCTCTCTGGCACTTACTGCAATGCTTCAACAGAAGAGAAGATTTCTAGATAAAACACCCTTCAAGTATTACAGCAAGGTACATCTTCTCCCCAGTTTAAAGAGAGCAATTTTGGGTTTTTTTAGCAAACATACTGCCATTTCCTCATTTCCCTTCACCTATTTCCAGACTTTGCAGCTTTGTCAGAGGATGGGTAATGGAGTTGAAAGCAAATTGCTCAACTCTTTCTGTAGCTGTTGAACTGGACAGGTTCATTGCACACGTCCTCCTTGCCACACAGAAAGTGGCAAACACTTCCAGCTGCACTAATGCACATTCTGCTAGTAAATAATGTATGTAGCAAATAAGAAATAGTTTTAAGCTGCTTCTGCCTCTTCAACTGTCTGACATGCCACATGCAACGACAGGCACAAGTGTATACATGCAGGTACCTAAACAGCACAGGGGGTTTAACAGAAAAAAGCACTTCACAGAAATTCAATTTTTTTTTTTTTAATTATGTGGGAGCAGGGAAAATTCTTTCAATTACCCTTACATCTGAGACATTAAGTAGATTTTACTTCTTAAAGCCACTTAGCAAAGTTTACAGTTCTCCAGTGTAGGAATTTTTATACCAAAAATTGAGGCAGAGATGGGGAAGTCTTCTCTGCAAAAGACAAGAATCCCAGAAACTTCCAGCAGTTTTTCTCCCTGCTCCTGTGCAAGGTGAATCAAAAAGCAGCTGGATATATGTTTCAAGAGTCAGCAAATTACTCTAGGAATATTTTTTTTATTTATTGTCTTTCTTTAAGGAATAGAAACTCCTGAAATTAGCAGAAATAATTATATACAAACATGCAGTTAAACACATGCATTTAATTTATGGCCCTAATCCTTAATTATTTTCTGATCCACTGATCATCTTGATTTTAAGAGTGGTAATGTGAACTCAGTTTTTAAGAAAACACAGTAGGAACTCCAGGGGAAAAGAAGTTGGGGAAAAAAATACACGAAAGCTGAGAGATCATCGCTGTCTATGTTTGTCACTTCCATGAAGAGAGGCAGCTTGCACATTCATAAAACTACTTGACCAAGATTGCCTATAAAAAGGGAAACATAAAAAAGAGGAAGAAAGAAACCTGGAACAACCCCAAATTTTTCTTTTGGTTTATGAGCTAATAGAAGATGTTCCAAATAGTCAAAGAACTCCTGATGGATACATCTCCACTTGGATCACTGCAGTGAAACTGTAGAAACAAGTAGCTTTTATTGTTTCAAAACATCCAAAGATAAACTCATACCCTCAGCCAGCATAAAACTAGACTAATACACCAAGAAAACAGCCCAAGACTGAAATCTCCTTTTGACATTTACGGGTCTGAACAACTGCTCCCAAACCTCAGTTTCATGTGCTAGAACAAATACTGCTTGAGAGTTGGAGTTTTTCTGTTTGCTTTAAACTAGATTGCAGACATCAAAGTTGGTGAAATACCCAAGGAAAAGCAGGGGCAGAATTTGGATTCATTTGTCAGGATGCAAGGGCACTGGTAGACTTCACTGCAGCCAGAACCTCTCTACCTGTGAGCCCAAAAGCTGTATATAAGTAATAATATTTAATATCCTTAATTCTTAACTCCACATTACTCCTTAATTAAGCTGCAAATGCTTCCTGAAACACTGCTTATGAAATTCAGACAAGAGAACAGTTTTTGAAAGCAAGAGTCCTATTTCAATCACTTTGCACACACACTTCATTGAATTTACTTCAGTTTTCCATCCAAAATCCCCCTTTAATTCAAGAATAACATTGCAAAGGCAGCAGCTAATTATTACCTTCAAATGTAACCAGATTACACAAGGCACACAGTTATCTCAGAAACTTAAGTCCACGTTCTGCATCCACTTCACCAAGGCTGTTAAACCCAACTCCCAGGGTCCCCATCACCCTGAATCCATGCACAGTTACTGGATCACTGCTGCTGCCACATGATGCAACTTCTTCAGCCATTTCCCTGATGAAGGGCATTATTTCTAGTCAGGTGTAACACAAACATTTAAATATATCTCCCTCCTAAGACCGTTTGTCCAATATATTCAGATTGTCCTGTGAATTACCTCCCTTAGCATTTAATCAGTGAAGCATTTTACCGTGCTTTCATCATTGTTCCATTTAAGTCACTGAGAAATAAAATGTATTTGTGTGGGGAAAACTGCTCCTAATTTAGCACCTACTAAGATATCACACACTTATTTTCCATATACATTATGGCACTTTATGCCAATGCCCTTAAAGAAAAGCTGTTTAATATCTGGCCAGGATAGCAGGCTTAAATTTAGTAATTCACCAAGCTCAGTACACCCACATCAATAGAGATAGCAGAGTCCAGATGATGATGTAAGAGCTCATCCATGTACCCTGCAGGTCTCTGCAGGAGAATTGGACTGAACTGGATACCAATATCTGTATAACACTATCTCTTTATTTTAGAATGAATGGTATTTAAACCTGTCAATATTGCTCTGATAAGAATCTTATTTCAGGTGCATGTATCTGTCTGCAGCATTCTTTTCAATTTTTATGCTTTGCAATGCTGGCCAGCCATTCTTCCCATTGCCCAATGCAAGGGGAAAGTGCAAAACACATCAGACACAAACTATAGCCCAGGTTCCTCCTATCCAAGATCAGGCATGAAACTAAGATGTCTAAGTTAAGAACCTACTTGACCCATATGACTTCAGCATTCCCTGGAGAAAGAGAGATGTGCACCCTCTGAGGCTCATCAGCCCCTTACTTCAACTCCAGAGAGTCCAAGGCAACTGCAGATGAAAAGTCCCATGTTTGTATATGTTACCGACAGTGCCACCAAGAATAAGTCACATAATAAAAACAATAAAACACTTAGGATTTCAGTAAGTCCATTAAATTACTTGAGTTCTTCCTACAGATGTATTTCTACTCTTGCCCTTTTCCCAGTCCTTTGGCCAGAAAGATGAAGAAGAAAAAGCAGCAGCAACAAAGCCCTGTTCTCATCTCTCTCTAGTGCATGTAGAATACCCTCACATGTCTTAAGTCAAAATCAATTTAAAGACTAAATTTTTTCTCATTTGGAGTTGTAATGTGATCAATGTTTAACTTGAATACTAAGTAGTCCTTCAAGATAAAGGGTCCCTTTTTTATTTAAAAGCCTTTCAGAAAGCATTAAAAGTCATCAACAGGCTTATGCTGAAAAGACTAATTTCAAAGAAAACGCAAGACTATTTAGCAAGAGCTAACCTAAGGCCAATGCAAAGGAAAAAAAATCAAATGTGTTTCATAAGAGAAATGCTTTCTTATTTATTCAACTTTTCATCCTATAGGTAGCCAGTTCTTTGAGGAACACTTACAAGCTTAAATGAAGTCACTCAGCTGCCTTGCTTCCTCCTTTTGGGGCAGACAGACAAAAAAAAGTTTATCTTTTGTTAGCCAACTAAGAACTGTACATTTTATTTTAAGACATCTAAGAAAAAGAATAAAAATAAAAAGATGACAGAGTATAGCTGAGTTCCCAAGACTTGAGCAACCTTCTCTACTGCCTGACTTTACCCACTCTGCTCACAGGTACACAAGAGCTTCAAGTACTCAGCCAAATTCTCTTCCTTTTCAGAGCTACGGGCCCAGTGCACACCAAGCCATCCATGGACCATCTGAGCAGAGCACGAGGACAAGGAAACAACGGGTCCATGCAGGAATGAAATGAGGTATGGACAAAGCAACTGGCTGTCAGCATCCTCACCTGAGCTGCATCTCGTGTCCTTCAGAAACCTGGACCTTATACATGCCATATTATTCCTTTGCACCCACCACTGGAAAAAACAGGGGCCCTCAACTTTAATACAGCATGGAATTTGAAAAGTGGCTTGTTCATTCTGTAAAAATTTGATGTCTAATGCTGAATGCAAGACTTCCATATTTTCAGTGAATATAACCAAAGAGAAGTCTGAGTCTGAGGAGTGCTAATGTAAATGTGAGAAAACCTCCATATTATAGAATTCCAGTTGCCTAGAGATCATTATTAGCAGAAGCATAATTTTCTTAGTCTTTAAAACTCCCACCAAACCACCTACATTCCTGAAAACTGAGCTTTTGGAATTAGATATCTAAACTTTTCCTCCTGCCCCCTCATACTGCCCCCACACACTTTCTTTCCCACTCATTTCTCTTTCCATCCGTGAGACATCAAATAAAACTGGCCTGAACTGGTGTCCTTTAAAGCAGCATAGAGAGCAGCTTATACCTCTCTAGAGCAGTTCACTCTATCTATTTTCACTCAGATCACATTTCAGAGAATTTTTTTTCCAAGACCCCAGAGAATGACAAGCCAGGTTTCATTTTTAAATTAAGCCTGAAACACAATAGAAGCTGATAGTGCTATGCACTACTCTGTGGAGAATGAGGTGGTTTTGTACTTGACCCCTTATTTCAAGGGGCTGATAAATCTCCCCTTGTTCAAGTTGTTGTCATGATAAACCCAAACTCCCTTCTCACCAACGCATTATTCCATGCACAAAGCTGTGATAAATACAAGATGCTGCCCACCAGCATGAGGACCCTACACAAATCCCATTTGTTTAACTCAGAGGTACCTGTGGCCAAGCACGCGAATCCCAACTCCTAGACTAATTTAGTTGAAAGAAGAAAAATACATGCTACTTTCTGAAGGTCAGTGAGTACATGGCACATTCTGGTTTTTAATTTATTTATCATGGGAACAAGCATCATCATGTTAGCAGTTCCTCTTGAAATCAGAACTGGGAACATCTAAGACTTTTCTCCGCAGGAAGCTCCAAGGAGAGTGCCTTTGTTCAGTGACCGTAAAACTGGAGTACGTGCTTTGCTCAGCTTGGAGGACACAGGTCCCCGAGAGATCACTTGGGTCACTTCATACCACCGACTTGCTGACAAACACACAATAGGTGTCCAGTTTCAAAGGGCTCACAGAACATCTACTCCACATGTCCCTTCTCTTCCCCCTCCCCCCCCACAACCCCAGCTTGTGGCAGATCAAAAGCATTTTGCAAAACCCACCAAGAAAACCCTCAAGACTCCTAGCTCCAGCATCCGATCTTTTACCATCACACACACAGAGGGACAGAAGGCATGGCTGCGGTGTCCTAAGGCTCAAGAAACCTTCCCTAACTGCCTGTCTACAGAGATGGAGAGCACTGCCAATGTCCTGGGTCTGCTGAATTTGTTGAACCTAAGTGCAAGGTAAAAGTAATGCTTTCAGAAAGAAGAGGCAAGTTCCCTTCCGATCTACTGGGAATTAATTTCCTGTTAAGTAACCACGATGAATACTTCCTAAGGAAGTTGTTATAGATTTATCCAACAGTGTAATTTTGTTAGAAATGGCAACTGACAATGTTAATTGTGAAAGGAGCACTGCATTCGAAGTTTCAAGTAGATGTATGTTTTAAGATGATTAAATCTGGTAGCTATTTTGAAGCTCCTGCAAAGCCTCAACAGTGCACACAGGTGGTTGCCTTCAAGACTGATTTTACAGACCTCCATAATAAAAAAAAAAAAAAAAAAAAAAAAAAAGGCTTTCCCATGCAACTTCCATAATTACTTTTGTATAGTCCAGTCCCAAACCAGTGAAGCATATCACTTCTGGAAGCAATCTGCAACACAAGAACTGCAAAGTTCAACAGAAAAAAAAACAAAACCAAAAAAAGTCACGTGCATGTGAACCAGGCCTCCCTACAGAAGGGGTAAGAATGGACAAGAGGGTTGTGTGGTAGCAGCCAGGCCCAAAACACAAGAAAGGACATGCAACTTCAAGTACAAAAACAATGCTCAATTCTCTACCCTACCACTGTACCTTTATTAGACATGGGCTTTAGCACCTTCTTGGATTAGGGTCCACATCAAATCTTTTTCTTCTCCCCTCCTAAAAAATGATGTTTGCTTCTGTTCAGAACAGTATTATTTCTCTTTCAACATGCTGACTAAACTTGCACATAGTAAGTACCTTTCCTAAACACAGACCCTGCTACTAACATTAAACTGACTGTTCCACTCCCCAAGCCAGAAAAGCTGTTTGTACTAATAAACTCCAAAAAGCACTTATGATTATCATAAAAAGGCAACCTACAGAAGATCTTATAGAAAACAAATTTGGCTTCTATTTATTTGCTTTCTGAGCTTTTCTATTTCTCTGCTACTCACATTCTCAGTCATACTGAAATCACTAAATCAAACTGGCTGTATAAATGAAATAAAGGGCTTGCAAGAGCAAATAGGCTCTTGCCATTGCTAAGTCTATAGAGATAAAGTTTTAAATTCCTTTTCAAGGTTTTTGGCTAAAACTATCTTTAAATAAACCTTTATTTCTTGTTTTTAGATTACAAACACTTAAATCGCCTTCCTTTAGTACATACAAAAGAAACAGAAATTAAAAAAAAGAAACAAAAAACAAAAAAAATCAAGACAACAAAACTATCAACAAATCTACAAACACAGCTAGCAAATTTATTTTAATATCCAGCCCCAGTGAAATACAAAAGGTAAATAAACACCACAAGCGGCAGAAACATCCTCTTTTGTAGTCCCTGCGATTAATCATTGCAGGTAACACCAGCCAACAACACCCCGCATCTAAAACACCTTCTTCATAGCAAAGGACCGCTTTGTTTCTCCAATTCGGGGATGTAACTCGGGGATGTAATTCGGGGAAGCAACACCAAGAGCACAAGCCCTGCTCGCATCGCAGGGCAGGGGCAGCCCCAGCTACCCTCGGGAGGAGAAGGCATCCCGTGCTGAGCGCCCCGTTTTTTATTTATCCGCTCGTTTTCAGGCAGGTTACCGTGCTTGCCTTTGTTTGGCTTCCTCCCCCAGCCCGGACCTATCGCCGCCGAACCTGAGGGGGGTAAAGCAGAGAGGAAGGAAGGGGAACGGCGCCCGGCAGAGCCGCGCCTGGAGCGCCGGTGAGCGCGGCGTGACCCGGCTGGCGCGGCCCGGCCCCGCCGCCCCCG
>WEKY01014550.1:68445-92549 GCA_013390045.1 Picathartes gymnocephalus
CGCCGGCGCTCAGCAGCTCGCCCGGGCGAGTGGGGCAGCGCGTCCCGCCGGGGCCCGCGGCACGGGAGGGAGGGAGCGGGCTGGGATGGGATGGAGCGCGGGGGAGGCGCCGCCGGGCCCCGCCCGCGGGCAGGGAGGCGGCGGAGAGGGGCTGCCTTTTGTCCGGGCTCCGATCCTCGCCCCAGCACCGGCATCCCCCGCCCCGTGCGCGCTCCGCGGGAGGCGGCCGGCGGCCCTTTGTGTGCGGGGCCAGGGAAGGGAACGCAGCGCTCGTCCCCGCCCCGGGCGCGCTCGCCTCGAGCACCTGTAAGGGCTGGGGAAGCACCGCCGCCTCCTCGCCGCGGGCTACAAAAGGCAGGTGCTCCCCGGGTGGGGAGGGGCTGTGGGAGTGAAGGGCTCTGTGTGCCTTCTTCAGTGAAAAGTGGTTATTTCCAGGAAAGCTGTTGCTACCTGAAGGAGTATCGCCTCATCTTTTGGTGAACTGTGGCACTTAAGGACAGGTTTTAGTAGCCGTGCTGGGTTAAGGGTTGGACTGATGATCTTGGAGGTCTTTTTCAACCTAAGCAATTCCATGGTTCTGTAATAACAGAGAGGTACACAGTGTGCCACGTGAAGTTTTGCAGCCTCAATTCTGACATTTCCTGGTGTTTCAGTGTTTGGCTCCCAGCGTTTTGTTTTGCTTTTATTGGAATATGTATATGAAGGTAACAGCACTTTTTGTGTTTACATCTTGATCAGACAATTGAACAGCTGGAAGTGGATTTGTTTCCCCATTATAGAAAGAGGGGAAAAAAAAAAAAAAGCAACAAGCCAACCAACAACAGGTATTTTATTTTTTATTCAGGCACCCCAAGCATTAAAACCTTTGTTTCTAAGCAAAACAATGCACAGCATGTGCTTTTGTGTGCTGCATGTATAAACAGGTGAGAAACAGGAGCTGCGGAGATGTGTTTCATGGGAAGTACCCGAGGTATGTCCCTAACTGACCACAGGCTTTCCCAACCCTTCTCCTCTTGTGCAGTCAGCAGCCTTCAACGCTACTCGCTACATTGCTGCTGCAACAGCGGTTGTTTGAGTTCCTGATAAGGCAACTGCAAGTTTCAGACACTAAATTTTTCGGGAAAAATATTCCAGAGCTGAGGACAAAGTGGGGCTACCACATATTTCATGTACTTCTTATTTTTTGAGCGAGAGGCATCTGATTTTTAGTGCTGTGTACACTTGTCTCCTTAATAACCTGAAATGCTCTTTCTTAAAGCCCAGTCACCCAGGGGAGTGGTAGGAAATTTGGCTTACAGAAACAAAGTTTCAGTATCTAGCGGCTTCTTAGGGTAGTTCAACCCAAAATGTGGATCAAACAGAACCTGAGATGCAAGTAGGTAACCAAGTCACCTTAGCAGGAGCCATGATCTATTCTCCACAAGATGTCCCGTGCTCCAGTATGTCATGGGAAAGAGTGACCCTGTGACACTTCATGGGAAAACAGGGAACTGCAGAGAGAAAGTGCAGATTCAGATAGGTCACTGTTTTTTCATTTTTTTTCAGTTACCTCACAAGAACACTTTCAGTGTTGGTTGAAAAGATCTGGTTGGTTGTCCAGGGAAAAGCACCAATTAATGATGACATGAAAGAGCAGAGAGGAGTCCTTAATTTGGAGAGACCATCAAAAATAGCTTTGAAAGAAGTCTCTGAAGCACAGGGGAGGCAGCAATCAAACATACAATTTAGATTTCAGTCCTGTTTGGTGTTGCAGGCATTTTTTGATCTCTATCCCTACAGGTACCCCTACAGCAGTAAACTAAATGGGCTAGAGTTCAGGATTAAAGCACAGCACTGGTCATCCTCTGTAGTGGTGTCCCCAGCGTGGTTCCGTCCTAGCAAACTGCAGTCCCTGAGGCACAGCTCAAAGGGTCGGTGTGTGCCAGGGTCATTCCCAGCAGCGTCTGTGTGCAAATGACCTATTCCAGGAGATAAGGGTTTAGTTGTGCGTATGAAAGCCATGTTGTGCCAGCTGGTTCCTGTGCCAAAGGACAGTTCCTGACCTGCTTTTTTTGCTAGTAGAAACACGAGGGTTTTGACTTTTGTGATCCCTGCTGTGTTCTGTATCAAATGAGAACCTTAGGCACTGGCCAGAGTCAAGCAGCGAGAAGTCAGACTGAAGATCTGAGCATTTTATTGATCAGGCAGGATTTCTGCAGAAATCTTTGCTCCGAGGAAGATACAGTTGCATTGGATAGTAGTATCAGAGTTTATGGAAGAAATGGATCGTATTATGAATAGACTTTTACTATGAACAGACTCAGAAATGTTATTTCTTCTACATTAAGTAAAATATGTTCATTAATACATTGGTTTTTATAGGAACATTATACTGCATGGAAAATACTTTTGTTTTGATTAATGCTAAGAAGTTGGGGTGAATTTCAGCAGGAAGCAGCTAAGTTTCAAGCAAATGTCAAGAACAGATGGCATTTAGGTCTGAAGAAATTAATAAAGAAAGAAAGAAATAAAGTCACTAGAGCACATGTGTGCTTGGAAAGAGGTTGAATTTTCTTAAAATATCTGTCCTAAATATGAGGAGTAGGGTGGGATTCCTAAGAATTGTAAACCAATGAAGTGTTACGGCTCTATCAAAAATTGTACTATGGAGCACCTCCTTCACACACATGTATGTGGTATTTCTGGTGCTGTCAGTGTGAAAGTGTGATAAATTAACATAGGGCTAGTTTTGATGACTTTTTAACTTTTCAGCTCAAACAAAGTCTTGGATAAGAAAGACCAGAAGGATCTAGCAAGGATGGATCTCATCTCTTGCACAAATGTTGATGATTATGGATGGATAAACTCTGCAAGGTGTTGGAGACTCACTGGCATAGCTGAGTTTTGGGAGTCTGGCTGGGAAGGCAGAAGACAGCATTTTCAGTGAAGGAAGGCCCTTTAGTTCAAGAATTAACTTATCCTGATCTTGTGCCCTATGCCTGTTGCCAAATTTGTCCAGAACACTCTAGAATACGCGTTCAGGACACAATCTTAAGTTGCGCCACAGGAGGTTTAGGCTGGACATTAGGAAAAAGTTTTCACAGGAAGGGTGATTGGGCATTGAAATGGACTGCCCAGGGTGGTCACTGGAGTCACTGTCCCTGGAGGTGTTTAAGGAAAGACTGGATGTGGCACTGAGTGCCATGGTCGACTTGACAAGGTGGTGTGCAGTCACAGGGTGGACTCGATGATTTCAGAGGTTTTTTCCAAACCAATTCGTTCTGTGATTCTGTTACTTAAAATTTTAAGGAGTAAGAAGAGGTGTACAAAGGAATCTAAATAGGGAATCATTATCATCTGTGATTCTATGTGCATGTAATTCAAGAGAGAGCAGAACTAACTATGGCATGAAATTTTCTTAATATCAGCTGTACCTGTTTGTGCCAGTTTGAAGTCTGGAGGGGCTACAAAATGACAACCAAAGTTGGTTTTCTGGAACAGATTATGTGAATTGGGTCTATCAAAAATCTGAGACCTCTATTAAGCAACTAGTCTAAACCACAACTTGTACAGAATCAAAAACTGTCCGTAGAATCATAGTAATGTACTGAGAAAAAATAAGAAAATTAAGACCCAAAGGTGTTATTTACAATTCTCCAGGGTAAGTTAGGGGAATTTCTGAAACATACCAAGAATAAAATAGTAATGACTGTATACAGGCATAGATTGACAATGAGTCTTTTCTTTATAATTATAGCAATAGTTAGTGAAAGGTGTAAACCAATTCTGATTAAAATTAAGGCAGGCTAGAAAAAAACCCAAATTGAGCAATAGAGATAAAACACAGGGCTGAAAAATTTATTAGTGGCCAATATAGTGAAAATGTAAATAAATTGGGAAAAGGAAGAGTAAAGACTTTAGAGAATTCCATTGGTAAGATGCACAATTCCATGTTTTTACAAGATGTGAGCAAAATACGTCACTAGAAAATCTAGCCTGCCTTCTTGTTACACTATGAACATTAACAAACATGACTCATAGGTTCAGGGAACACTATTGCAATCACACTCTGTTTTCTGATAGCATAAAGTATCTCCAGAAATTCTTCTTTCTCTGGTATGTAATATTTACTTTAATGCAAATCCTAAGAATTCATTAAAAATAACACCATTCTCTCAATAAATATTGAATAGCTTGATTTCAGGGTTACTTTAGGGCTGAAAATTCAAGCTGAATGTGCTAGAAATACCAGCAGAGGCCATGGTAGTCCTTGTAGCCTATAGTAAGTTAGATTTTGTCCAAAGGGTGCAGTGGAAGATTCAGCTTGTTATGGTTGGATACTCCTTTTGTGTCCACCAGAGTTGGATGAAACACAGGACAACTGCCATAACAAATGGAAAAGGAACTGGCTTGGGCAGGAATCAAATGGACAAGAGACACAAATATGTGCAGTGAATAGGAAGAAAGTTAATTAGCTATGAGGAGAAAGCTTTGTACACCAACTGCTCTTTGTTTCCCTCCCTGAACTCAGTTTAATCAAAAAACAGTGTACAAGCTTGGGATTTAAAAACCAGATGGTCCAGTGAGAGACTTCTTGTGACTACTTGTGTGAAGACACACAGGATTCTGGAGATGAAGTCATCAATTGTAAATCTCCTACCATTTATTGCCATAATTCTCCGAACCAGTCACTGGAAAAGAAGTGAAGATACACTCCAGTCTTGTAAGATGTATGAAGAATGAATAAACCAGGACAAACATTGTCTCCAGGGAATCAGGTGACAAAAGGAGAATCCTTTGGTGGGACCTTCCTATTGGAATGTACTAGGAAACCCATAGCAACAAGAATGGGGACCAAGGGAAATTATAGCTAATGTGGAGAAAGCCTCTTATTTACATGGCTTTAAAAGGGCAGATAAAAAACTCTTCTGATCTTATGAAATCCAGAAAGGGTTTTTTTTCTGTGCTTTTCCATTGCAATTGAACCAACACTGTGGCCAGCATTAGCAGCAAAAAGCAGGCAGGGTTTGTGCAGCTGATGTGCCATAGCTACCCTGCACAGCAGAGCTTCCAGAAAGGGCCTAGAAGGGCAATGCATTCTTCAATGCCTGTCACAAGACAGAAATCTACAGGAATAGGAAAATCTACAGGGCAAGCATCTCTCCGTATTTTGATTTAGCAAATATTCATGCTGGAAGTGGCCATGGAAAATCTGTCCTGTTGTTTACCTGCGTGGTTGGCACATAATCAGACTCTTCCACCACTCCTGGCGCCTGTAAAACCTATCTGACGTGTAGAGCATGTGATCCTCTTTCCTCTCCTCCCTTCCTTCCTTTCAGGGTAACAAGTCAGACGAGGTCTCTAGCTTGCAGTCCCACAGCTATTAAAGGTATTCGGAGGACTAGATCTGCCTGTAGCTCCAACTGTCTAAATGGAAGGAGGAAGTTTCCCTGACTACAGATTTGGGACTCTGAAGATGCTTTGGTCCTACAAAACTCTACTGCTTCAGGCTGAAAGATCCAGACTTTGTCAGCTAAATAAGTCCCAATATGTGTACTGGGGACATGGCTGCAAGCAACAAAAATCATATGGCAGGATGAAGCTGTAAGTCCATCCCATTAATGGTTTGTGCAAAAGCCCCAAATTCTACCTTTGCTATTCACATTTCAAATTTTGCGTCTGTGTGTCTTTGTTGTCATAGTGACAGAAGGCACCAAGAATATTCTATGGGTTTTTTCTTTGTCATGGATGCAGAACATCCTTTGGTATGTATGTTTTCTCTCCCTCCTGGTTGCTTTTTTCCTTAGCTTTCCCAAGAGCTTAAAAAAAAAAAATTGAAATAATTAATGGAGTTCAATATGCTTATGCTCAGTAAATGAGACAGTAAATACAAACACACACAAACAAATACAATACATACGAAAGAACTTGGGCTGAATGTTATGATTAAAAATATGTTGCAGGTACTATTTGTTTTTATCTTCAGTGACCACCCAACAGGAAATATGCTGGCTGTAACAGGAGCTTAGACACCTGCATTCAACAGAAATGCCCGAACCTGAACCTCACATTTGGCTTCTTGGATCATATTTTGATGTTGAGTTGTCCAAATACACAACTCCCACTTAATTCTGCTTGTGCAGAGAAGAGGCAGGGAGGGAGAGGGGAGTGGAAAAGTTCCTGGGACTACCAACATGGTGTGCTTTGGTGTGCAGTATGTGAAGCAGGGATTTCAGAGCCATAGGTGCTGCTGTCTTGTTCTGTGGGAAACACAGTCTAGGTCAGAGTTTTGGGCTGTGCAACAACTGAAATGAAACAATAAAGACTCATAAGAAAGGAAAAACCGTTTGGGACTGAACAAAATCTACGGACTTTCCTTAAAAATATTAGTAGAGAATGTTAGTTTTCAGCACATCTGATGTGGTGGTAGAGAATAAATGGATTTGCAACCCATGAACACTATTAGAAGAGAGGTGTGACATAGCAGTAAGGTGAAATGTCTGTGAACAATAATGTAAAAGGTGGGGTGCAGGCAAATGTTCAAATAGACATTCATCAGATTTACAGATCAATCCAAATTAGAGGATGCCTGAACTCTACTGCAGATCAGTAAAATTTATTTTTATGCCACTCTAATTAACTTTCCTAACTCCCAAGCTGACATACTTCCGTGTAACACCTGTAGTGTCCACATAGAGATGAGAAAACACATCAGTGACAAGAGTATTGTGGGATTTATAGTGCCTGGTAGCAGTAGCCTGGGCTTTTGCACAACATCCACTTTCCTCCCTAAATCAGTAGAATTCCAAACTTAGTGTCTTGGCTCAATACGTGGATATAAAATTGATTATACCAGGATTGGTAAGTATGCATCTATATGAAATATAAGGGGAATGTAAATCTTCATAGACTGAAACAGTTAAAAAGTTAATAGTGCGGTTAGCAATTAACCTTATGGAAAACACAGCTTCTAGCAACAGCTCTTAAACAATGAGTAAGGGTGGAGCCTTCTTGAATGAGAAGATTAGTTGCCAGTGAAATTAAGATAAACTTTCTGTATTTCAGTGTTCATACACATTTGGAAATAAAGTGTTGACAGATGGTTCTTGTGAACTACATCTGGATATGTAAGATGCCAAAGTTGAGTGCATTATTCAGATAGGATATGGAAATATTCACGGACTCAGGATAACGGCATATTTCCCAAAGTAGATTGAAGGATATAGTCATGATTGATACAGAACCAGATCATTAGGAAATCAGAGTGAAATTTATCTTTCGGATATGGATAAAAATTTCCTTGGTGGCAGTGGTGTTAGAATTTAAATAGCCCTTCCCTTTCCATATTAGTTAGCTTAAAATCTTTAGGTATGTATAAAAACAGACCTTTTCTCTTGTCAAGACAAAATTGTAGGACACAGAAAGTTTGCAATAAATTAAGTGGGTTAAAAATTCTTTTTTTTCCCCAATACCTTCAAATCACAATTTTTAATAAGGAAAAACAAATTTACTAAGTCCCATGAGACCATGTGTCCTTTTGGAACAACTTGCATGAACGGAGTCAAGAGGGAGAAGGTTAATTTCCCAAACATGCCAAATTTCAGTAAAGAAAAGGATGGATGAGGTTACTTTGAGAGTTAGTTTGCTGAGAAAGAGGCCTGGGAAACGCAGGATGAAGATAAGCTATTATCTCCTACATGAGATGGTGAGATGAGGACACACAGTGTTTGTGGTGTTTATATGCACATGATCCAGTACTTTTTGTGTAAAAGCAACGAAGACAACTAACCACTATGATGGACCATGTTGCTTCAGATCTGCTGGTTTGCCTGCTAAATGTTCCTCTGAGAGAGCATGAATCACTCTTGTTAATATACCTGGAACTATGTTTGCCCAAACCTAAAAGGAATGGGTTTTTATCCTTTCAGAATTAAGCATGGTATGTTAAACAAACATCTAGGGGAAAGGGAGGTACCCCAGCATGTCAGGTAAGAGGCAAGTAAGGGGCAATGTAAACATATGTATCCCATTTTCTACTGATGGGGAGAACAAGAGTTGAGCAGGCATTAATGTCTGAAACCCTAGTTAAACTCCAGATGGACAATTCAAGAAAGGTGGATTACAAATCATCTGCTGTAGGCCATATTTGAGAAGACAGAGAGAAGCCTGACTCATGTTCCTGTACAATCTGCAGTGGAAGGAACTTCAGCTATTTTCTACCTGGACCAGTTCCTGTCAGCACAGTGATGCACAAACGTGGATTTTGTGCTAAACTAATACATAATTTGGACTTTCTAAGAAGAGTCACTTAAAAGCCAAATGAATCCCAACTGTTACCAAACTCTACCACTGCATCAGTGTTAAGCTCTGTGATCATGTGCCTGAAACCCCTCAGGACAGATATTTCTTTCTGGTCTATAACTTAGAATAAAATTATACACACTACCTCTTCATAACTGGGAATAAATAATTAGGTTTCAACCTAATTAATACTGACAACTTTCTCTAGCTATGCAATTTTATTCATCCTAGAAGCAACCTGTTCAGTACTTCCTAGGAAAATGCTCTTCTAGGCTGGCTGCTTGGTTGGAGGTATTTTCTGAAATAAAAGTCAGCATACCACTTGATGGTTTGACTTTTGGACCAGGAATTTTTTTCCTTCTCTTCTAGATCCCAGTGTTTATTAGATTGCAAGATTCAGAGCTTTCAAATTTGGTTAACATTTCAGCATGAAACATCTTTAGAAAAGATGTCTGAAATCTCAAGGAAAGTTGTTGATGCACTTTAGACAAAAATATTTACGTTCCTTACCTTGTTAGGAAGAAAAACACATCAGTTTTTCCTACATTAAATAAGGAGAGATTAAACAGTTCTCCCTGAAATAGGAAGCCTCTGTACCTATCAGGACACTACATCCTATGTATTTTTAAAAGCATAATGCACTGTGAGATTTCTTAACCGAAATGAATAATGGAAAACAACAAGCCTTTTGGTGGTTTAAAATTGAATACTCTTTATCACCTTTAAATGCAAAACCACCACTTAAATGATTAAGACTCAACATTATTAATTTACTACAGACTTGCCAGTTAAAAAAGAAAGACCACACAGTGCAATTTTCTTTTAAAAAACCTTTTAAACCTATATGGGGACATTAGGCAACTGATAAACTGATCTGTATAATGAAAGAAGTTAATGGATATATTTGACTTTGTCCCTATCTTATCACTTCCTAGTGTAAATGAAGCCTTTAAATGGGTATGGGTTTTGCTTTAGCATTTGAATAAAATGAAAATTAATACACCTGTATGTGCAGTGGAAAAAACACAAAAAGCTTTAATAGAATAGTCAAATACTGTTTCTAAATTCCTGCAGAGTATCACCTGAGGATATTGGAATATTTGAAAAACAAAACCAAGGAACTTCAGTCTGTCTCCAACCTACCTCACTTCATATCAAGATAACCTTCAGGAAAGATTTTACAGAGCAGTGTTGCATATATTACATAAAATATTGAGTAGCCTCAGTGTAGAATATAAAAAACAGTTTTCAATTAATTCTACAATGTAACTTACTAAAAGAACGTAACTTAAAAGATAATGGAAAACACATGGTATTTGATTGAAAATACTGTTCAGCATTTAAATTATTTTCTATTCTTTTTTCCTTTAAATAAGCAAACATATTTTCATGTGCAAAATAAAGTTGTGTGGTAACGTGTCCATATTGGTACTGTGTTTTTCCTGAAATCCAGGTACATCATCACATTATTTTTTTCAAAAACAGTTTCAATGTAATATCCTATCTAATTGCAATTTATGCTTTTCTTTTTCTTCTCTGCATGAATAAAGGGAAAAACATCCTCCATATGAAATAGCCCCTTCAAACTACCTTTTCTAGAACTTCATTCAGTAGAAACACAAAATTTCTTAATGTACAAAAGGGAAATGAGTACAACATTCTTGCATTGTTTAAATAAAAATTTCATATAAATACAAACCCATTCATCTGAAACCTATATTATGGGAAGTGCAAAATCAATATAGAAGCAAAGGCCTGAGCACTCTACATATCCTCAGAGCAGCAAAGGGAGGGACCAAACCTGACACCCTGAATTGCTTTGTAGAGGCTGGCTGGGATACCTTCACCTGAGCCAATGTACTCTAGAGCCTGTAATGGTTTTGAAACTGCAGCAAGTTCTGTAAAATTGTATCACCAGATGAAATAAAATCATGGTCTTCTGTGCACTTGGCCTCTTCTGTAAGAATCTATGAAAACTGCTACCAACTCAGATGTCAGAGCGCATTGTTTTTTACTTTAGCTTTTTTAAATTGACAACATTGCAAAAGAAAAGAGAAATAGCTCTGGGTACCTCACACAGCAGAACTGTAAGGAAATGTAGCAGAACTTCTCACGTGTAGCTTATGAGTTTACTTTGGAAAGAACCTTAGCACTTACTCAATCTGTGAAGGAGGAACAAAGCTCTCCTGGACTGGTACCTATTTCTATTAGTCTTGGAACACCCCCCCACCCCTCAGCTCACGTTCCAGCCTCCTTTGAATATATTTTTGTTAGGTTGCTTTTTTAGCTGACTACATAACACTCTGAAAATTGCAGAATTACAGAACTGGTAGGGTTGGAAGGGACCTCTGGAGAATACCCCCCTGCAAAGGCAGGGTCACCTACAGCAGGTGACACAGGAATGTGTTCAGGTGGGGTTTGAATGTCTCCAGAGAGGGAGGCTCCATGAGCTCCCTGGGCAGCCTGCTCAGTGCTCTGCCACCCTCAAAATAAAGTTCTTCCTCATGTTGGGGTGAAACTTCTTGTGTATTAGTTTATGGCCACTGCTCCTCGTCCTGTCGCTGGGCACAACTGAAAAGAGCCTGGCACCATCCTCTTGACATCCACCTTTGAGACATTTATATGTATTGATGAGATGCCCTCTCAGTCTTCTCTTCTCTAGACTAAACAGGCCCGGCTCCTGCAGCCTCTCATAGGAGAGATGCTCCAAGTCCCCTTAATCATTTTTGTGGTGCTCTGCTGGACCCTCTCCAGTATGAGAAATGAGTGTGACTACAAACACATTCAATAACCAAATCAAATACTCATTCTGTTTTCTTTATATACTTACATTTTATTACAGACTAATATGAAACCATCTCATATTCATACTAGAATTACTGTAATTATTTGTGAGCAAACTTAAACCAGTTTTGAATGTTTATATTTATTGCAAGCAGATTTGTATCTCCTGCTTATATATTCTACATAAGGATCCAAAATGTGGCTGAATATAAACAAGTTATATTTGGTTGTCTACAGAAGTAAAAGTTAAAAATAGCACTGAGAAGAAACTTTACAGCAATGTATTCACACTCTGACTCTTCAAATCAAAGAAATGAAGTAGTATAGGATAATCTGAACATTAGATTTGAAGGCTGATTTATTTTCAAATAAATGCACCTAAAATTGTTCAATTAAAAATAAGTGTCAGTATTTGGTGCTGATGACTACAGACATCTTTAATGTTTAAAGCACAGATAACTACACCCAGCCCCATACCGCAACTTTCACAGATTCTACTTTACATTAGATCATGAAAGAGCATCTAAAATGCAAAGTGTACATAGCACAGAATTTATGTCCGAGACAATGCAGATTGAAATAATTTCAATTTTCATAAGGTAAAAAATTAAAGCTATATAAACTGATTTTTTGATTATTCTGCAAAGTAGAATCATGTATGTTTTCACTTTCATAATACTTTCACAAATTTCCATTAAAGCTTTTTTAACAGAGACAGTAGCATGAGCACAATGATCCCCCTGGCTTCCAAAAGAAAAGCAGTGCAGTTCCTCAAGCTATTTACTTCTTATTATTTTTGCAAGCCAGTTGGGTCAAGACAAACAGGCTAATGCAAGCAAGAAAGCAAACTGTAAGGTTTTACATTAAGTGGCTGAACAAACAATTATTGTACAAGGTAAAACAAAAAAGATCTTTTGCCACAAGCCACTGCAGGAATATATGAGCTTCTGTGGCCAAAAAGCTTGAAATACTTTCTAAGTCTTCACAAACGTTTGGTCAGCTCTTACCAGTTTCAAGACATTTATAGAAGCAGTTATGGAGACATTATGCTGTTAAAGCTGCAACAATTTAAATGAGGCAAGTTAGAAGGTTACATAGATTTTTAGACTTTTCCTCTTTATTTTTTTTTTCTACATACATAAAAATCTGTCTCCTTTCAGTGCCCCACCCGTAATAAAACACTCTAATGCATTTTGATCTAATTTCTACTTTTTCATCGTTTTATCTTTTGCAGTGAAACTCCCAAGTTAACACCTGCTGCAGTGGACTAGGTTTACATGGCAATAGTAACAGGGACTGAAGCAAAAACACATCAAGTGAAGCCAAGTTAATGTTTTATGTTTGTTTCATTAAACAGTCTATTTTAACAAACAAACAGCACCAACTTTTACCTTGTAAAAGTATTGCTAAGTCAAAGCAGAAACTTCCACTTAAATTCAAGCATTCATTCTCCTCCAAAAATGACGTTTAACTTAAATTTCTCAAACATGTATACAGATGTTTCAGCCTGAACAATGCTGTCAACAATATCTAACTGCAGGGCTACATGAAGTTTGCAATGAACTGCTTTGTTAGTAGGCAGAACAGGAATGCAGCATTTTTAAAAACATCAAGCAAAAATTTCCTTATTTAAGGCGAAAAGATAGAACTCACAAAGTAAAAAAGCAGGAGGCTTCGTAGAATAAAAAAGCTAGCAGTTAGAATATAGCACTGCAAGTACAGCGCTCTAATCGCTGCTACGACAAATCCCAACAAAACTTCAATAATTTGGGTGAGCCTCATAGAGCAACAGACCTGTATTTCTAATTTGACATTCATTAGAATTTTAACATTCAGCCACAACTCCACTCTAAGCTAAATTTAAGTGGCCAAAACTTATAGTTATAAAAAAAGCATTCAAAACACATACTTAAAAAAAATAGAAATGGTGTGTTAACAAATGTATGCGTAAAACAGATTTATAAATAGCTACAGTATGAAAAATATTTCAGTGCAAAGGCAATTTTAAGATTTCTAAAAAATACATTACAAATAATTTGTTAACTACACACAAGAAATTTGTCACTGCTACTGGTATAAAATGTATACCCATATTAACTTCTTAAAAATATATACACCAGTGTTTTATGTAGGGGACGGTTCTGACTGACCAACATTCACGTCTGCAATGGCAAGTATATGTACACACACCCACACACATGTATGTATTTCAAAATGCTACTGCTATAAGGACATTCTTTGAAACTTAAAAGTGCTATATGTTAAATGATAAAAAAGCTTTACCTGTGGTGCTCACTGTTAGACTTTGTAAAATTCTGTTATCTTTGGTATACTGAAGATTTCATAACTCACTTTTACAATCTCTGCTTGACCCAGGGCATTTTAATAATAAATCACTGTTTGTTTAACACAAAAACTACTCAGAATACTGTGAGGAACATTTCCTAGTAAGTTGATTTTTCTTTTATTAAAAAGTAAAGTAGTAAGTAAATTTATTTTGCCTCTGTTTTTTCTTGTTAAAACACAAAAAGGGAAATAATTTTTCTCTGCCACCCTTGTCCACATGAAAGACAACTAACAATGTCTTGGCCAGGTCTTCCAATACATGCTGCAGGTCTGAATCCAAATATATTGTTTTCACACTGAAATAAATTTTTAGGTAATGTCCTCACAGAGGTATTGAATGAGGATGCCTATTAACCAGTTGTAACCACCATGCTGAAATTGACTGAAGTTGGATTACTCCTTCAGATATTTTTGCACCCCAAAATAAAACACTGGACTAAAGAAACAATACAAGGATGCAGCTAATAGTTGAATTACTGCAAGGTAACATAAATGTAGCAGAGAAAACAGAAGCGCAAGTTGGCTGTCATTCTTAAGGGAATTCCAACAGAACCCTTGCAAACTAGTTTCTATATCCCAACTCTGGTTAAACTGTTACTCAACAGCTGTGTGCCACCTCGTGGTTTGCTTGCACAAGCTACCAGCTCTGTGCTTTGTAATACATCTACCAAGCCCATTAGCCAGTATCTAACCATACACACACACAAAAATCAAAATTAAGAGGATGAATCAAGATAGTAAAAGATACTCACCCAGAAAAACAGCTTTTCTTCTTTTAAGAAAAAAAAGAAAACAACAAAGTGTGTAAAAAAAAGCTTAATATATAATACTTTTTGCTATATATATTTTACAATCATAGAGATAGGAAGTGGGAAGACCAGGTAATGTGCATCTTTGAAAAATTCAAAGATGTTTTAGGCAAAATGCTCACATTCAGTTTATAAGTAGATAGCAACATCGGTGATATTTACCTATTTAACAGCCAACTTGACTTCATATTGTGTGTGCATACTCTACACAAGGATTGTTTTGCCTATCTTTCTACAGGGGAAAACTAACCGAAACCATACATAGCCCTGATTTGGCCACTTACAAGGAAGTGAATATTAGAGAGTGTTTCTTGAAAGAAGATTTGCACAGAGGAAACACCAGTTTGTTCTACAGAAAGAGCAAAGAAAGAAAAAAGGACAAGGGAAAATCAGAAACAGCATTTGTTAAATATGCTTTAGGAGACTTTCATTTGAGATAACTGAGATGATTGCTCCTGGCTGACAATTTTAAAACTGTTGATCTCAAAATGTAGGTCACTAACTGAAACTATGCACTTCAAGTAACAGAGAAAACCACTAAGGATGACAGAAGTAGTAAATACACAGAAGGCTTGACATACGATGAAGATAATTTTTAGTGCTACCAGTCTCACAGTACCAGACTGTGCAGATTGTTCATTGCTCCAGTAGTTCAAAACACAAAAAGAGGCCTATTGGCCTGGAAGGGTTCATACTTCTAGCTCTTGATCCTGTTTGTCTCAACACTACCTCAGACAGCAAAAGCCACATATAGTTTAATGTGTTTCTGTGACATGTCTGTTTCCTGAAAAAAGAAATAAACAAAACCACAGGTTTTAAAGGCTTGACTTGGTGTTCCGTCATATGGACGTTTCCAAACCTGACCCACTGTAGTGGTAGCCTGCATTGGAACGGCAATGCTTATTTGAATAGCCAAAGACAGATGGAAGTACTGAATAATCAACGCCTCTCCACTGAGTAAACATCACTTTTTTAGAATGAGAATTAGACCTTCTTGCTGGGGAATTGCTGCAGTCACTGCTCCTGTATCTTGGGCTTTTCAGACAGGCAAGAGGTGTGAATTCCGAGATGTGCTCCCGACAGTGCCTAGATGCATTCTGTTAAAGGGAAAAAAGGAAACAAATACACAGTAAATAGGCAATCTTGGAACCAAAAGTATACAATTGTTTTCTTTCATAGAACCACTGTCCCCTTGGCATAATAATACCTTTCCCTAGATTACCACCACTCCGGTTATTTGTTTCATGTGAAAGTATAATCCCTCGTGTTGATTTGCAATCAACCAGTTTCAACATGATTAGTTTTATATTAAGTCCTACAGAACAAGGCATGATTTTACACTTAACTTCTAAACCGGATATTGGGCTCTTCAGAGAAGAGATGAAGACACAGAGGCCTGCTTTCAAATGCAAGTGTTTTAAATCAAGGTTATGTTTCATTTTGGAATTCTCCTCATACATCTTTTTATCCCCGAACTTCTTATATGGAATTTTAAGACAGGACAGATTCAAGTACTTTACCCTGTACTTACAAAAAGAGGAAAATCTTTACAGTCAGTTTGTGCTAACAGATGAAGGTTCCAGAGTTTAATGCACTTGCTTTGTACTTCTAAGCAGTACTGAATTTTGGACTTGCTTAGGTTACATGTAGCATCTATACAGGCAATTTATACCATACATCTCAATACTATCTTGGTCTAATTGTCCATTAAAATGTATCTTTCTCACATAATCACTCCACATGCTGGCAGAATTGGCACTTGGCTCAGGAAATGCTCAGGACTACAGAATACCAGGGCTGCATGACAAGAGCCTGGACCGTGTGCACGTAAAACTAGCACAGCCCTTTCCCTAGTGAGTTTATAAAATTCTTTTCACTAAATGCACATGTAATTTCCAGGTATAGAGGTATGGAGGTTTTGTGATGGCATCTAACATATAAATGCATTATAAGAATGGTTCAAAGCAATGTTATTCATCGACCTGTCCATGAATGCTATATAAACCACTTCATCCTCTATTCTTAATCATCCCCTTCCTTCCTCCTTGTTAATCAGAACACAGTAGCAAAAGGACAAAACCACCAAGTAAATATTAATGATGTAGCTTATAGAAATTTGGCTGCATAACCTAGAACTACTCTTCCATAACCTAGAGCAATCGGAAAGCTCTCTTAAAAAGGTGCTCTTGGAAAGGTCACAAAACTATCCTGAACTGTTTACCACGGTGAGGCCTGGGTTCTTTTAAACACATATAGACCAAATAGCAACATTAATACATAAAAATCAGGTAACGTATTAGCAGATTTGCTTTGGAAATGTAAGAGAGAGTAGTCACACAGTTTGGTAACTGATTTTCCTATTCTTTCAGCTAGAAAGTGAAGCATTTTAGTTACCATAGATAGTTCTAAAACTGCTTTTTTCTACACATGGGTCCAAGACAAGAGCTTTTACCAAGTCTGAAGCTAGTCAAGGAAGTTGGCGTTTTCTACTACTACTTGTGTAACAGTCATTAAAAGCAAATCAGCTACTTTAGCTACCTTCAGCTGCTTTAAAGTCCAACAGCACACAGAGCCCATGACATTTGTCCTTTTCATATACTGCTAACTCTGCACCTTCACTTAGTTCCTCATGTGCTGCCTTTGGGGTCAGGAGAGCATGAAGGGACTGGAAGAGTCATGGCATCCAGATGGGAATCCTTAGAGTCAAGAGTGTACCTTACTTGTTCGAGTATTCAGTGGCACAGCAAGAAGATGATATAAGAGCACTTCATTCTGCTGGCCTGTGTTTGGGGAATTTAGTTCACCACTTATGCTGCTGTCTCAGATATTCAGCTAAACTATCACACTTTTCTCTTATCTGAGGCAATGCCCTGGTCTTTACAGAACACAGCACTGTGGTAGACACTGTCAGATGCACAGCCCCAGTCCTCTCACCCAAGGCTCTAATCACAAGTAACTCGCCATGATTATCTTCACGTGTTACCATCTGCATTTGGTCTATATACGTATTCAAGAACATGAAAGACGGTGGATAAACTGCTCATGGGTAAGATTTACCTCTGACTTTATGTAACCTGCACTGTGGAGTAATGTGAATACAAGCTGCAATAATGACTGCAGTTCTTATACAAGAAATGTCACACAACACCTATACATAATACAGTGTATTTACAGGACATGAATATGGGTATATCGATTTATTGGTTTGCTTTACATGATTAAGTTTCTGAGACAAAAAGATCTTACCTGTGGCATGGAACATCTCTTGCAAAAACTAGGCTCTCCAAGTAAAACAATGATTTTGTATCAATACTGATAAAGTACATCAAAAACTCTGGAGGAAACAGTGGGTTTGTAAATAGCACCAATAGAAATTAATCCAAATTGGCAACACGTACAGTACTGTTACCTAGCTTTGATCTAATTATGGCTCGGAAGCTGAAAGATTTCCTTCAAGAAGTGGCCCATCGCAGTTCGTCAGTGCATTTTGGGCTGTTTTATGTCTCATACTCTTCTGCAAGGATGAGGAAAAACAGTGAGACTCTTGCTGAATACAAGACATGTGAATGAATTGTACCATTTGGTAACTGTTATAGCAAAGTCCTGCAAAAGTGATGGATTTTCTGATAGATTTAAAAAGGAAAGGTTATCCAGTGTAAAACAAGGTTTCTATTTCTGGATCCTGAGATTAATCATTTGAGGGTGTTTTTAATTGCATTTTAAACTCTGTTAAAAAATTACTCTCAAAAGCACTAAACTGACCAAGTACTGTGTGCTGTGTCCTGCCCCTCTAACAATAACCTGCATAGAATAGGAGAGGTGCCTGTGATACGACGAGGCCAAACGGATCCTACGTTACGGAGTGGACATCCCGCTTCAGTGCTCCCCAGAACAACCAGCACACTGAAGGGAGTGCCCTGCACGGAGGTGACGGGCCGGTGCTAATGAAGGCTGACTTACAGCTTAGTCATTACACTGTGGGCAGACAGGGCCGGGGAGCTGCCAAGAAAACTTCTTCCACAGCATTCAAATATTGCAACAGCAAGATCCATTGCTTTGTTTCCACAGAGGAGGAACCTGACACGTGACAAAGGCAGCAGTTTGCTGGTGAACACTTTTCTGAGCGCCCAGTGCAGTTCTTCAACAGCCGCTAAGCCCATTGAGGAACAGAAGAATGAGGAATCCCCAGAGAAGCTTCCCCCCAGGCAAAAGGACCACTTTGGGTTTTCCCAAGTGCAGCAAAGGGTAAAGATCTCATAACATGACTGATGGCTTGAGTTTGTGACAGAGTGAAAGCAAAGTAAAAACCATCAGTCAAAAACAAAGAGAAAAAGAAAAATATTTTTTAAAAAGGGATCAAAGTACAGAAGTTATTTACAGCTCAGAAACTAAACACCTGGCATTTCAGCTACCAAATACTTGGCATTGCTGAAACACTGTCAATCAAAATGAAAATTATAAAAATGGAAATAGGATAATTTAAATTGAATTTATATTTTCCCTAACAGATCAGCTGAAATTCTGCTACTAATGAAAGATGAATAAAGAAAAAGAACATATAATCAATGTAGATCAGATATATTAAAAAAAAAAATACCCTATTGCTTTTTAAAAGTAAAAGCTGAAAGAAACCTCACAGCTGCACAATCACCAGTTGAAGCACCAAAATCAGTTTGTGTCATTGAACCAGAGTTGCAGAGGCTATATATAAGACATAAGCAGATTTTGACCAAAATTACCAAAAGGCAACAGATTCCTCCAAAGCTTTTGCAGAATTAATGTTTTAGCCCAAGAAAGACAACAGTTCATATGTATATATATATATCAATATACATGCACATACATATACATATCCTTGTATGTACATATATGTATGTGTATACACATATATGTCTGTATGTGTATATATATCACAGAAAAGCTCTCTGAAAAAAACCCAGAGCTATATGTGGTATGTTTAAAAACATCTGAATATTAATGATGGTAAACAATCACTCACCACATACTGGAGTGATTCTCAAATAACTGAAAAATTTAGAAGTATAAGAACTGCTCCAAAGGCTTTATGCATTCTTATTGCCTGAGTAGAATTTAGTAACCTGGGAAATGGTCACTAGACCTGTGTTAATCTTTTCAATTGTTCCTGAAGCCCTTTTGTTATAAAGAAAGCAATATCACTTTTAGGAATGCAGTACATCTAAAAATAATTATTTATAAGCTCAGTTCAAACCATCCTAAGGCACTTAAGAGACAATTTTAGTCAGAATTGTTGATAGTGAAAAAAGCTGTATTTTCCCTCTGACTTACATAACTACAATAAATTTTATTGACTACATATTTTTGAAGGGGAAAGAAGGAGGAAATACATTTTTTATCTTAACCACTTAAGAAAGAAAGATATGAAATGTGCAATGGAAACCAACAGTCTCTGATTATTAAGTAAAAAACAGTTTTCTTGCAGACTGTAAGGGAAACAAGATTTACTAGCATTTCTTCTACTTCTATATTAAATAATGTCATAAACTTTCAGATCTTGAGCTGTTTTCTTTCTAGAAAGAGCACAGAATGTCATAAAAGGGAACATAAGGAAAACTTAGTTTCAAAATGCATGCTTGAAAAAGAAAAAAAAGCTGTATTTTCTAGCAACAGAGAAGATACATTAATATATTCCAAAGACTGCTTAAGTAGTTTCCAGTACCACATTTTCTGTATGATGCTAGTAACATCAGCTGAGTCAGAATTATCACTTGTTTGTGTGGCCACTATCCTGCTTATTCAGATACAATGGAAATACAACATGCATTCATCTACAGACAGGCCAATGATTAAAATGGGGATACAAGAATCGTAGATTCCTGAGGCAGAAACATTCTGTAAAATGCATCAAGAACAGTGACAAAAATTGATAGTGACACTGATGGACTGTGACAACAATTCATACAATCTTTGAGATAGACAGAAGGAAAAAACTATACTAAAAAGTATTCCTCAAAATATAGTTGACATGAATCACAAACAATAATAATGAGTATGGTAAATAACTTCTGATGCTAAACTTTATAACTGTCTTTTGAATGAAATGGCCAAGCATGCAGAAAGGCAGAAAAAAGTCACCTTTTGTTCCATTAGAAACTTAGACTGCTTGAAGTCTGAGAAAGCATAAAGATGGTGGACTGCTCAACAGAAAGGCACTGATGTTTAGTCTGAATTCCCCAGAAGATTGTAGGAAGCAACCGAGTACATCATTTATGTTTAAAGCAAGGTAGCAGTTATTTAGACAAAATGGATTGGAAGACAGGAAGAAACAAAAAGAGGGAAGAAGAAACACAAGCAATATAACTGGTTAAAAGTCACAGATCTACTAAATTTTAAAAAATGAATATTGCCAGTGTTGAACCCAAAGTCTGCTTTACTAATAATTCATTTTCCAGTACTAATATACAATGTCTGTAAGAAATGCTATAAAATCTTTGTTAGGGGTTTTTATTTACTAGCTTGTTTCTTTACCTTAACCTTTGATCATTCTCTCTCTTTAGACTTTTAAATTAGCTATTCAGAATCTATACTGAGGTCAACTCCTTTCACAACTAGTACATAAGGCAAAGAGACATCTAAGATCTCAAAATGAAAAAAACATTAAATACTGATATGCCTGGGAATGCTTTTCTGATATTCTTTACTCTTTCCTGAAGTGAAGCATTATTACACCCGTACATTCTAGGAATAAAAAACAGTGGTAGGGGGTTTTACATTTGCCACAGGGATATTTTATTTTCCTTCGTAGCAAAGTTCCTTTATTCCTTTCCTCTTAATGCAAAGTACCTTCTCAATTAAACATCAAAATGCTACCTAATCCCTTCCATTGTTGGTAACTCATTCTGGTAACCAACTGGTGGCAGCTGATGGGCTGAAAAGGGCAAGGGCAGTAACATTAAGTTTTAAGTTCAACACCTCTACTGTCCTTCACATTCTAACATATATAATATATAGAAGTTTACTGGGGTTAAAATACAAGAAACATTTTCTATTTGTGTCCCCAGCATAGCACCATGGTTCCCACACAATCTGGCTTCCTCTCCAGCCTTAGAAGGGCTGGCCTGTATTTACACAGTCATTTCTTCCTTTTGGGCTGATCAGATGAAAGGAGAGAACAGATTTTAAAATCCTCTTCCCATTGGCATAGCAAGGTACATTTATGTACAAATAATGGATCAGAATAGGCAAAATGTAAGTTGAAATATAAAAGAGGAAAATATTATTAATAGGATATGAGTAAGTTCTAATACGTGTGTTTTTGTAACAGTATGTTATCAGATGTACGTGCCTCTTATCTACCCTTACGGAGATCCCAATCCCCTTGCCCTTCTTATCTCCTCAAATCAGAAATGTTGAGCCATGTAGCTGTCTCCCACCATCCTCATCAGCTGATTTCCCTGTGGTTGCTGGTATGGAGGCACAAGTGTTGTCCCAGGATTCAGGTTAACACTACCATGTAAATAACAAGCAGCATCTTTCACCATATTGCTCAGATACCACAGATGGGGAATCTCTGCTCTAATCTTATCCCTGACCTTGGCCTCGGTGATTAGACACTTGTAATACAAAAGAACCTAACTTCACAATGAAAAAGATCATTTACCTGGATTCTTTCTGTTGCTGTAGGCCACAACTGCCTGCATAAGACCTTCTTCAGAACATCTGGAAGAAGGCTGACAGTTATGAGCAGTATTATACCCAGCCAAGCAGGACCACTGGACAGCATTTGCATGAACACGTAATACATCCTCTGATAATTGAGAAAAGGCCTGGGAGGACAAAAGATAAAATAATTATTACACTTCAATACACAAAAGAAAGGCTGACAGTATTAAATACAAGAATTATGCCAGTGATGAAATACTTCAGGTTCAGCTTCCCAGTTTGTGGGAGTTCATCCATTCCAGTTTTCTCAAAGGGAGAGCTAAACATGCACCAGCTGGAGATAACTACCTTCCTTTTGTCTTCCAGACTGCAGGAAAAATCATGCTGTCCCCTCCCTGTCATAGTGTCTCTCCCTTGCAAAGATAAACTAAGTTCATTCTTAACCTGCTTATGCTCTTCCATGTACCCTTATCTCACCACAGGTATTTTCCACCTTTATTCTTAGTGTCCCACTCACCACTTCCCTCATCTTTGCTAAGGCACACTCCTTTGTATGTATCCTCAGAGTAAGGCTCGTTAACCACACTTATTTTCATACCTCTCAGGCTCCTCTAAGCATCTCTAATGCTTTCATGTTATGCTCCCCATCCTATTCACCACGTAGTTATCTAACCACACTATCAGTACCTTCTCTTCCCTATCTCCCTGTATCCCATGCAGTTGCATGATCATTAAAATGCCATCACTGTATGGTACTGGGAACCAGAGGCCATAATCAGTGAGAGTCAAGTTTGCAGCAACCCTGCAGTGTAAAACCAGTAGGGCAGCTTCCTGACAGTTTCTAAAATTTGATACTATTTGCATTCTAAAAAGGTAACTAAGCTAAAATACATTTTTGCATACACATAGTCACATCTCTAATATGCAGCAAGGCTGGTTGGAAAACATTATCTGAGAAAATGTCACTTCTGCAAACTGATGCTGAAGAAACTGAGATCTGATCTTACTAGAAGAAAGAAGAGGCAGCTAAATATTCAAGGAGTTAAGAGGCAGATACTCATTTGCAAAAGACATGCTGAAATAAAAATTCTTTCTCTAAATTAAATGACATCTTAATCACCATGCAATAGTTAGCCTCCTCCTTCTCTGGTCCCTCAAAATGTTGTGTATACAAAGTAGAATGGCTCCAGCAGTAGTTAAATAGATGGCCTGTTAACTGAGAGCTCTACAAGTGTGAAACAAAATTTCCAGCTCCTGATGGCAATCAGGCACAGTAAGGAACTGAACATCTTCCAATATGACTTCCTTCCCAAAAATGTCAGTTTCAAATACACAAAACTTTTAATACCAAAACCCCCCGACACTTCAAATTGGCTATGCCCAAGAGTTATACTAATTCCTATAAAGCTTCTTACCAACGTGAACAAGTAGGTGCTCAGACACCTACAGTGAATCTACTTTGCTAAGTAAGGAGACAAAACAATGAGCTCAAACACAGGACTCTTGGACATCCACATCATTTCAGTATTGAGTTCCACTTCCTGTCTCTAGTTTTGACTGCTACAGCTAGCTTCCAAGACAAGCCCAGCAGGTAGATGCATGGTCACCAGCCGCACAGACATGATCTATTCTGTGACATTTTGACTCAGAAAGGCAACATCAGCTCCTTGAACCAGCCCTTGGGCTGCTTTTGACTAACACTACTGAGATAAACCCAGCGGTAGTCTGAGGTCTGATATTCTCCTTGTATTCTTCTTTAAGAAGATTTTAGCAGACATTCATTTATAGAAGAGCTGAGCACTCTCCAATTAGCAATTATGATGTATTTAAAATAGAGTTTTGCATTGCATAAAGGCTAAATTTAATTCTGTGACAAAAAAGTGAAATATAACAACTTTATGTTTCTGAAACAACTTTTGCAATGCAATTAATAATAGGGTTCATACCAAATAATTCCTCCCCAGAGCAGAGAAAAGACAATGTAGAATACCAGTGATCCCCAGATCATGAAGTGATTTATCCACGTCCAATAGTGTGTATCTAGTGCAAGCTGAAAAAAAAAAGATATTATATGGTGTTATTACTATCTAGACACAACAAGAATTCCCAGCAGGAGATAAAATAGAAATATACCCTTTGAAAACAGGGAAGAATTCTACATAGAATTAGTTACAAACATCTTTCAAGTTTGAGCACAGTTAAGAAGGCACAGACAGCAAACTCTCTATTTAAAGTAATAAAACA
>WEKY01014551.1:9855-102048 GCA_013390045.1 Picathartes gymnocephalus
AATTTTGTTTCCATTTTGTTTTGTTGTAGGGCATGTAAATACCCCTCAGAGTATAGTCTCAGGAGCATGGGAGGTGGGGAGAACAGCAGCAGGGCTAGTTTGCGATATTCATTTCAAGTGCAGCAACACAGGTTTAAATACAGGTCAAACAGCTGCTGCAGTTTTTCCTCATGAAGAACCTTGTTTCAGCCCTGGGTCGGTGCATTTGACACAGATGGTTGTGCTGTGGGGTGAGAGGAGAAGCCCTACCTGCCTGGGCTGTGATGAAGAAAGCGGTATTGCAGCAGGGCAGCTGGCTCCTCCATCTCTCTGAATTAAAAAGTTACATGGAACCTTCCTGACGATCGCCATTGGCCTTCTGAACTTTCACAAAAAGCTTCAAATGTACTGTGACAGGCCGAGGCACTATCCATTGGGCATGAGGGATTTGCCTGGTGATTAGGGGATGAAGGGATGAGAAACCATCATGGAGACCTTTTCTGAAAAGAAAGTGTCTGTGATGCTTTTTCCAGATAAAAGAGCTCAGCATGGTGGGTGCAAGTGCTTAGGCTCTCCTTGGACCAGCACAGCAACAGCCCAGACCCCTCAGAGCTGAGGTTTGCATCTCTTGGGCTTAAGGCAAACACAGCCTCCCTGTCCATGATCCAGGAGCCACTTACGTGAATGGAAGTGCAGCCTGGATAGAAAATAACACTTCCTAGGCCAAAAGATTCAATCTGACTGGGCCAAATGGCCCAGACATTCTCTGGGTACCAATATCATACAGTGCTGAGGGTAAGGAAAGAATTCAAGGACGAGCAGAAAGATTTACTGCGGGAGGCTATATTTGAGAACTGCAGCTACTGTTGTCTTTCTAGTCTGTTTTAACTGCTCTCATTGCACGGTTTCTTCTCTGCTCTCAGTTAGTAATTATACTAATAGTATTGATTTAATCCTTTCAGTCTTCAAAGAGCTGTTTGAATAATAATGAGATTATCATCCTGACCCCTGAAGAGACAGATAACCATTATTAAAGGTAAAAAGTCCTTGTACAGAAAAGGAAGATTCAATGGGAGTCCTGCAGGTAAAGAGAAGTTCATGCCTGAAATTTGGGCATGTCTTTAGTCCACATGCTGTTTTGAACAACAGCTTTCCATAAAGGGAGGCAGAGTGGAGTGAAGAAGAGGATGGCAAAGCAACAGGCTAGGTAGAGGCGAAACCTCAGTGGATCCAGCCAGCAGTTCCCTTGAGGGCTGTGCCACTGCACAGCTCAGAGGATCTTCAGGATTTTCTTTATCGTGCCTTCATGCCTACCTTCCTCTTCCTGATTTTAGTGCCTCCTGGTTTTGTTTTGCCAGGAAGTGCATCATGTGCTTTCTGCTGAGTCTCTTATGTCTTTATGGGTTCTGGAATACTGATGTCTTGATCATGATGAAGATTTGGGATCCAATAGTGGCACTGGTGTTTCACAGACAGGTATTCCCTCTGTGATGTTACTGCAATCTCTGGCATCCCAGAGTGTTTTATTCTGTCATCACTGTTCTGTTCTCCCTGTTCTTCGCCCCCTGGGTGATTTCACTCAATATTAAAAAGGTAAAGTTCCAGAAGTGGGGTAAAGAAATATTGGATGCTTATGCTCTCACGTAAAGCTCCAATCCCTGGTGAGTGACAGTTTGTCTCAGTAGCTTCTTGTTTTATAACTGCTTTATGTTATAACACAATTATCTCAGCACCAGGCCAGCTCTTTATTCTGACACTTCTTAAACATCTCTAGTGATGTGATGTCAGCTCGCACCAGAGGAGACGTGATCAAGGGGACCTGTGCAGCTGAATGTGAATCTAGTGTCTGCCTGAAGGAATTAGAAGTTACATACGTGTTTGATTACTTACAGGGCACTGAAGGGAACCTTGTATGAATTCCATGAGCACTGTGTAAAACATGAACTCGAGTCTGTTTTGTCCTGGGTACACCTCTCTGTGCCATGGAAAGGTGGCATCCATTCCCATTGTACAACTGGAGGAGTTCAGCTCCGTAGTGATTCATTCAGTGTATCTCATGCACAGAGGAATATGAGTATTGATCTAGGCCATTAAAACATATCATGCTTCTATTATTTTATAAGCATTAACTGCACACAGGGACAACATCATAAATTCTAAAATGTATTCCAGTTCATAAAACTCACCAGTCTATTGTTCTGCCCAGGGTGACTGTTAACATTTACAGTAATTCCTGTGGACAGCTGAGGAGCTGGGTATGGCTAGTAATGCATACATAATGCAAAGTGTGTCTTCTCAATAAAGCAAATTCAGAGAGAAACCAAATTCCCCCAATTTTCTTCCCTTCCTTGCTTCACTTTCCACCATCAGGCTCTGTTTTGAACATGGTATATCACAGCTATTGACATTTCGGTCATGGATTATTATAGCAATATAATGCATACAGCCAGTGTATACATCTGCAGCATGGCAGGGTAATTACCTGCTGCCTTTCCAGAAATCATTGGAAATATGGCTAAAGTTAAAAGCTTTTCTCTTCTTCTTCTTCTTCTTTTTTTTTTTTTAAACCCCCTTGCTTTCTTCTTTTTGTTTTAATATAAACTATTATAAACCCTCTGTGGAATGTGAGACTCTGGAAATGACTCACTGAGCAGTGAGACAGCAGTCTCAGACACTGTAATGTGATGCAGAAAAGGTCATAAACTTGCTTTCATAACAGGATTATTTATATATTCATTCATTAAAAATTAAACACATGTGGGAGCACATGATGCATTGAAGTTGGCAAGTATTGGTGAATCCTTTCTTGTAGTTTCTTTACTCCAGATCAGTTGGTGTGAGTTGAAGTTACTCCAAATTAAGTCTTGCCTTATTTGCTGCCATTTACACTTGAAGTTAGTTGTTCCTACTGAAGTGCCATAAGTAGCCACATAGTGTTTTAGAATCATAACTTTATCTTTATGGCGTGATGGTTGGAAGGTTATTTTGTTTTCATTTTTATGTCTTTACAATGAGCTTATATTTAAAAGAAAAACATGAAGTCCTATATTATTTTTCTCATTTTAGTGAAAAGTTGGTGTTTTTTTCATTGTACTGTTAACAGGTTTTAGTTGCTATTTTGTGTATTTGGCTGGGTTTCTTGTGGTTTTTTGGAGTCATGCAGAAGAATCGATGTGCTGCGAAGTCTTTCGACATAGCTGCCTATCTCAGGCTGATAACTTTGCTATGGGTGTTTGTCATTGATGTGCTATGCTAGGATTGGTTAGGCAGAGTTGGATGTGGTGCTGTGGAACTAAATTATTATTGTTGTGGGGTGCACAGGGAGGCCTGTCTAGTCCAGTCTGTGGCTACCTGGGCCAGTATCAGACACCTGAGAAATCCAGAAGTAGGCTGAGCATGGAGTGGCAGACTGTGACTCAGGGTGTCTTGAGTCAGGGTTATACATCGAGGTTAATAACCTTCAGCAGATTTCTCCTTATGTGAATTTGCCTAATCATATTAATGCTTATGTTCACTCCTCACTTCCACAGCAACATGAGATAGAGTTTGGCTATGACAAAACAGTGTATGAAGAATTATTTCCTGTTGTTGATTCTCTGATAACTTGGTGCCACATATTTTTTAATTAAAAAAAAAAAAAATTGAAGGGTTTTCCTTTTGCCACTCAGTAGGCCACTCATTTTATGGATCTCCAGCATATTTCCACTCAGTTATTTTCTAGGCTAAAAAAAATATATCCCCAGTCTGGGCAGTTGTTTCATGTAAGGAATCTCTATGTGCTTTGGACCCTTCTTACTGCCCTTTTCTGTAGCTTTTCTGGTGGTAGAATGTTAAGACCAGAACCAGAACTGCATGGGATGTTCATAAACTGGTTGTGCCATGAATTTATACAGTGATGTAATTGGTCTTTCCATTTCTAAAACTTTCCTAATACTTGTCAACTTAGGACTTGTTTTTTTCCTCTCCATAATAATAACTGTCTCCTATTCCCACATTGTTTAGAACATTATTGACCTGATGGGTTTTTTTCTGCTGATGTAGGAACATGCAAGTGACAAGATAAACTTTGAATTAATGGCATCAGTTACTATAAAGTTTTTTTACAGTTTTTAATGTCAAGTTTTAAACCAGATGTAACCAAGTCATATTTGGGGCCATAATCTTGACAAGTATCAGAAAGAATTTAAAGCTTTTTTACAGTTCAGTGTTACAACATTTCTGTTTTTCACAAGCTGGATAACAACCCAGGTTGGTTTTAGAATCCAAATGTAGGTAGAGCTGCATCATACTTGCACATCAGCAGCCAGACAAGACTTCTATGTCTACTTTTCTTTAATTGCAGGTATTTATGAGCCGCCATTTCTTGTATTATTGTGGTGAACCTACTCTGGATGTGAAGATTGCCTTTTGTCAGGTGTGTGTTCCTTACAGGTAAAACAAGGTACAGTATATGCTCGTACTTCATTTTTGCAATACAATAAGAGAAAAATAGGAGTGAGATTCAGCAGCTTACTGCAAGTAACTGGTTATAAAAATGAGAATAAATACAAAAAAGTAGAGAAATGCATCACAAAAAACCTACTTTTCTATTTCCTCTCAAGTTTATTTCATCGTTTAGATATAATGATTTTTTATTTTATTTTGCTAAAATATCAGTTAATATTCTGAGGGTTTTTCAGTGAAAAATAATGGCACAGTTTTCAAATAGAAGAAAGGCAAATTAAAACTATTTAATCTTGGTTTCTGTTTTTCTGAGACACAGCCTGTAACTGTAATTTTCTGTTTACCCTTACTGGAAGTGAAGGAAGGGCAATTAAAACTGTGGTGTTTGTCTTGTCTCCCATTGAACACCATGTGCTATTTAGGTCCTGGAGCCATGAGACTGCACTAAAGCCAATTCTGTATTTCTACATCACCCTTGAAATTGTTTGATCACAATATGTGAATGTCCACAAGGCTGAAACTAAATCTCTGATGCAAAGAAAAAGCTTATTGATTTATCCAGTTTTAGTTTCTCTTGGTTAATTTGCTTAATATATTTAGTCACAAATCTGTGTGCGTAATTTTCCCTTGTGAATGGAAGATGACTTTTTTGCTCACTTATGATAAACGCTTTTTTTTTTTTGCTTTTATATTATATATGGAGTCCAAGTAAAAGCACAATTGTAAAAAGGAAAGGGGTCTTAGTTGTGTGTAAGCATTTAATACGAGACAGTGACAGGTGTTGGAAAGTTTGCTTTATGTTTTTTAACTCAGGAATATTAAATATTAATTCTGCTGAGAAGGTTGAATCTGGACTTAGGAATCATCAGCTCTGGGATGGGTCTTGGCTGTTCAGTTTGATAAGCTGCTTAACTGTTTTTTCTTTTTTATCTCCTGTTCTTCATGTGCATGTGTTTAACTGGCTTAATTCTTCCACTGGCAACTTTGTCAAATGTAGTATTTTTGTAATGTGTTGACAGTGTTCACTTCCAAAAAAAAAAAATTGCAAAAATTGCAAAATGGGGGTTTTTTTCCCTAGGAATATATGAGAAAAGTGTTATTGATGAAAAATTACTTTTGCTGTGGGGAATTGAGGTTTTTAGAATAGCTCTCCTGTCAACTTTCCTCTCCTTTTTACTTAGACTCTCCTTTTTACTTAATGCATTTTGGATGCATTTTTATCACTGAGTGAGATTAATTCCTGTTTAATGGCTGCGGCAGGTACCCAGAATGGCATCATTCAGTAAATACATACAAACAGAGACTATCCTGACATTGTGAGAAACAGAATTCCATCCTTCAAGCACTTATCACACAGATACCTTCTCAAGGTCTTCAGCTCTTCAGATCGATTCTCTTGAGGATAAAAACTGGTTTAAGCTTCATGTTAATTTATTCTCTCCTTAAAGATAGGCTCTGATCCAAATAACAGCTAGAACCATGTGCAAGAACAGTCTCTCAATTAAGTGTCTGCTTGCATTAAGACCTCTCTTGGATGCTGTTCATTTGTATTGTTTAGAGTGGGATGGGGGTTATATCTCTGTCCTTGGTCCAAACAGCTCTTTATTTAGGGACTAGGAATAGTGTCCAGGTGGTAATAGTTTATTCCATTCTTATTCCTGCTTCCATTTGAAATTTGTGCCTCACTGCACACTTTCTACAAACATTTGAGCTGAACTGTTTTTCATAAAGCTCCAATATTGAAGAGTACTCCAATTATTTTTAGTACTGGGGGTGTATTTTTCTTGTAATATATATTTGTGGCCAAAAAGGCATAGTTTTATGTGCTCTGAAGGAAAGTGACATATGCATAATTACAGGCTCTTTTGACATAGAGTTTATGTCACTGAGCATGCTAGTTTTCTACAATGAAATGCTAATTCTGCAGGAATAGAATTTTAAGGATTTCTAGCTTAAGGGAAAAAAAAGGCTCTTCCTGAAAAACACTCAGTAGCATAAGTAGGGTAAATATATACCTCCCCACCCCTTCACCTTGTTTGCAGTATAAAAACACCCAAGTCTGGAATTACTGGACATGGGTAGCCCACTCATGTTCTGAAACAGCCGTATTTTTTAAGGCTGAGGAGAAGTACATCTGCTTTTCTAGCATTATAGAAAAATAGGACAAGAAGGCCTACAGAATTTCATTAGACTTTTGTAAGGCTGGTATCACCAACAAGCTTTTGTTTGTAGGACCCCACATATTTTTATTGAAGCACAAGGTACTGAAGAGTAGTGTATTGTGAGTAGAATAGGACATTAAATTTTAGTACTAATATATTAACAATGCCTAACAACTCCAAAAGAATATTGACTTCTTCACCCATATTTTTCTCCATTTAGTCTTTTAGTATCTTTTTTAAAATCAATATCAAGACATGTATAGCCTGTCAGAATTTACATATTCCCCAATTTGTAGCTATATGGGATACCTTTATTTAGAACACAATTCTAAATGTAGTGTGTCCTATGATTATGCCTTCTATTCGATGGGAGATTAGTTGGTATTCAAAAGCTATCAACAAGTGATATATTAGATTTCTATGAATAAAATGATACTTCACAAGGTCAAGAGCTGTCTATTTCTAGCTAAAGGTGTGATTATTTACCTCCATACAATTTTTATTTGTAAAAAGGAGAATCTTTTCATTAGCTGTTGTCTTCATATCAAATACTGTAATTACATAGTTCTATTGAGAAAACTTCTTTCTCTCCAGTGTCTTTGGCTACATTTTTCATTTGGATCACTGATTTGATTCCTCTCCATAAAGAAACCTCAATCTCAAGGGACTTTTTCTTTCAGTGTTTCTTGATCAGTCCTTTCAACCTTCTTTGGTGTGATGACCAGAACTGGATGTCACCGGTGTGTCAGCATTGATCTCTTCAGGCATCAGGGGAATGAGGAATCATTTGCATTCGTTGTTTTCTTGTGCAGATACTCACAGATTGCTCATCAGAACTAGGCTAGAGCTAGGTAAGCTGGTGGGTTTTGGTATCTCAGTTAGAAGAGGTTATACAAGGACAGAGTGTTTAAAAAATAATAATAAAAAAACCAACAACCCACCATAACAAAAAAAACCCCAACCTAACAAAAAAAATACCCAGCCAGCACTTAGAAATATTATACTCCACTTAATAAGACATTTTAATGTGATGTGTTGAAATAGAGTGAATAAAGGAAATGTGAAAAGATCAATGACTGATCAATCATGGTTGAGTTGTTTGCAGGGGTCAGCTGTCTATGTGAAAGGCTAAATGCATAAAGCCCCCTGTCTGGGGGGCAAAGCAGCTGGACAGAGATTAAAAGAAGGCTGAAAATTAGCTTTTAAATCCCACTCAAAACACACTATAATCAGGAAGGCTGGGTGACTGATACAAGGATGAGAATGAGGTGGAAGAATGGAGAGCTGTGGTGTGATGTAGCTGGTAAGACCAAAATCTAATATTAACATCCAACCACACACACAAGATGAAACCCTGTATACGAGGTTGGATCACTGTTTATGGACTTTTGAGTTCAGGGAGAGCCAGAATAAGTGAGAAATCTGGCTTCATGGTGAAAAAAAATAGATATAATTTCTGCCATAAAGGTATCATATATAGAATACCCAATTTAAAATAGTTTAGTAGATCTTTCTATGCAAAGATACTCTGTATTTCCCAAGCGGCAGCTTCCGTGGCCATTCAAATTTACACAGCAAAACCTGTGACCATTAAATTCGAAGCAGAGGGCTCAGTAAATGCATGTTCATGCCAGAATTCTGGCACTTGAAACTTCTGTGAGAATTTCAAGTGGGAGGATAGCCATTAAATTCATAGTGCTGTTGACTTGGCAGATGCACCCAGGTGAGCAGGGTTTGGCTCTATGCACGTTTTTGGAGCTGGCCGGAAGACTGAGGGTTTTGCCATACTTGTGAATTTCAGTTTGTACAACCCCAGCATCTGACATTTAAGGTTAAAATGTAGCTTTAAGATATCACCCTTTTGGATCCTGAGGGAACCAAAGGCATCCACCTCTCACCTGTGCAGTGGTCTTTGTCCGAGGCGGGGTGGAGATGTGGGGGCCGCCGGGGAGCCATGGTGGTGTCTGGCTCCGAACATCCTCTCTGCTCCATCCTGCTCATCTCTGGGCTCTGTGCCAGCCGCACTCTGCGAGTCAGCCTCTCAGGCTTCCACCTGCTTCTTTTGCTCACCTGCATTTACACACGCGTGGAGGGCTTTAATTGATTCCAGTAGCCTGGCACCGTGGCACCCTCCAAAGGGTGCTCCTGCCGGGATTTCTGTGGGAAGGATGTGAACACCAAGGTGAAGTTTCCCCTCTGCTAATGCTGCCAGTGGACTCTGTGACAGCACTCACTGTCTTGGAGATGCAAAGGAGAGCCATTTGCCTTAAAGTGCTGCTAGCACGGTTTGTATTTATAAAAGCTGCAACGTATGAGATGCTGAGCTGTAAGAAATTGCCATATTTTAGGCTTGTCAATAATAGAAGGAATGGTGTTCAGAAAGAAAGGTCTGTCAGTGAAATATAGTAAATATAGTTGTGTTGTAGGATAGAAATGGACGAATAAAATGGGATAGCAGGAAGCAATTCACCTTATAATACAGAAAATAGCATCATTTTATTTCTGTTGGGCTTTTTAACTCTTTTGCTCTCTGTACTCTGAAAGAAAGGAAAAGAATGCAGTTCGTAGCTCTGTGTGAGGCAGTAAGTCACTCAAGTTTCACTGAATTTTTAAATACTTGTCCTTTGAAAGCAAAATATATGCTCTCTAAACAGTTAGTAATGGTGAGAGTATCTTTTTCTTTCATCTCAAATGCTTGAGTCTTAACAGTTCATTTTCTTTTCTCTTTCTCACTGGTCAGGATACTAAGCAAACATCATTTCAAATGTGGTTACGTGCTCAGGAGAGCTAACAAGGACAGGTTTTCAGGGCTGGGAAACTTTCACTTCTCTTACTGTTAAACTTCTCAGTATGGAGGAAAGAGAATGACATTGGGGAATGTGTGTGTGTTTGTGTTAGAAGTTTTCAGTTAAGTACTGAAAGAGAAAATGATGGTCCATGATTTTTGTATGCATGAAATGAAAGCTAAGTTTCTATCAGTGTTGAAGTAATGTAATTTCATTGTCTAAATTTTTTATGGAAACTAAGAAAAGTGACATTTCCATCCATACTTTGTCTCTGAGGAATAATCTTTCATCCTACACAGAGGTCTGAGAAACTTAGATGTGTTTTGTTCAAAGTTTCACACGTGCAATGTTTATTGTTAATCTGGGGCCTCAGTATTGTAGCTTTCCCAAGTTCATTTGAAGTTCACCTGAAAATTTGTTACCTCACTGGAATTCACTTTACTATAGGAGACCTATACATTTTTACTGTGATATCCTGATTGCAGTGTGTATCTATAAACTTCCTTCCCCCACCTATTTCTCAATGAAGTGCTAATTCCTGGTATCTTACAATGTCAGTCTCAATCACGTTTGAGAGGAGTTTATGGTTAGTTGCATATACAGAAGGGTGTATACTGGAAATTCCTAGCCCTGGGTTCTTTTCTGATGCCACATAATCAAGGCTTTAACTTGAGCTGCCTGTACAGAACTTGTAAGCATTGTGCAGTAAAACCTGAGTCTGAAATAGCTTAGTGCTGTACAAGGGGGCAGCTGGGGGAATATTAATATCTGTTACAACACTGAGGCTTCTGGAAGGAGTTTGAGTGAGCACTGAGGATGTAACAGGACAAGACCAAAATGTAGTGTGCAGGTTCCTTTAAGATGGGCTATGTCAGTTTGAAGATTTGGAGAAGAACCTTTTCACCGGCGTTTGGAACTAAAACGAACATTGAAATGCTCTATAAAGAGTATGAATTTCCTTGCTAAAGGGAAAAGGTTTTTTACCTTAATTTTGGAGTGAAACAAAACTGCCATTTCCTTGTCCTCATTAAGAAGTGGCTGTTGAATCAACCAGAGATGGTTCTTGATGATGTGTCAGCTTGGCTTGGACATCTGATCAAATGTGATTAATCCAATAATGCTGTTAATTCATTGATTTAAGGATTTGATTTAAGTCAGCATCATGACAAGGATAGTTATGTCATTCATCTCATGCTGTTATGAAAGTAAGCAGTGCATTGGGCTTTAGTAACCTTATTATGCTTTTGTTTTGGTTTATTTAAGCTTTGGTAGAAATTGGAAAATACAGATTAGGGTTTTTTTTGTAGTTTTTTAGTAGTGTGGGTTTAAAGTGAGGAGGCAGCTTAGTAGATGACCTGGAGACTGTTTGGCCTGTCCACAAAGCTGATTTTTTTTGTCACTCAGAGGAGGCATTCTGCTTGAAATGAACTTCAAACTAAATCAACCTGCCTTGAATTTTAGAAGTAATGCCCGGTGTTTGTTTTCTATCAATGATCTTACGTGGCACAGATTTTTAAGTAGATGGAAAAATACTAATCTAAAAAGAAGAAGTGATTCCATGAAAAACAGAACAGTCTTTACCTTTCCCTGTCACACACAGTTAGGAGCAGATTGTCATAGGAATGGTCTGTGTTGCGCAGAGGAGAGCTGCTCATCAGAACATTTGTGTTTTCATACCAGTTGTGGTCTTCTGGGTCCCACGACTTTAATTGCAGTTGACTGAAGAAATTGGTTCTGTTAATTACCCATATAACTGAGATGCTACAGAGTGGTTCTTCTGAGCTGTTTTAATTGATTTTTAAGGCATCTCTGGATTTAAAATAACCAGCTTCTGGAACTGCAGTAGTTCAGAAATCCCACTGTATGCAGAACAAGTTTCCCAAGGCTAGTAGCTCACACAGTCAGGCTAGCTTAAAAGCAAATAATTTTTATTCTACAGATAGAGTGATAAAATACGTGTTCCCATGTGGCTCCATGCCACACAACGAGCTGTCAGGTAGCTTGGGAGCGAGGACACAAATAAGTTGTGGCAGGCCTTGGTCATCCAAGCCTTTACACAGTTATCTAATTTGTTTTAAAAATTCACTCTGTCTGTACTTCCAGAGGAGCTGGCTGTGAGTCAGGCTTACCCAGGAACGCAATTTTTATGCTGACACTTTGCATATAGACATTGGTTTCAGAGTAATGGCTGTTAATGCTGAGTATGTCCTGCATTTTTCTGATAATGACTTCAGGAAAAAACACGCTCCAAATGTGTTTGTCTAGCCAGAGGGAGCTGTGAAATTCCTGTCAATCAGGAACATGTTATAAAAAAAAAAACCAAAAAGCCTCTCAGTTCCAGGTCTGGTATGAATATCTGAACTGAATAGCCAAATTTATGCAGAAGTTTTAAGACTAAAGCTGCACAGTGTGAATCAGATGCAGTCTGTTTATCTTCCAATGAGAAAAATTCAAACCTCTTTTGGAATCATTTCACTCTCTGGAAGCTTCTGTTTAGCACTGTGTCAGTGCCCATAAATCTCTCCCTTTTGTGTTGGGGCAAGGCCTCCCCTGCCCTTCCCCTCACAATGTTTAATAGACAAGTTAATGTAAAGTTTCCACTTGGTCTTCTGAGATGAGACTTTGTGTTTGAACGAAGAGCTGCATTTAAGTCTCTAAATGAGGTATTTAGGATGATGCTGTCCAGTGCCAAAAGGCCTTCCAGTCAGATAACAGACAGAAAAAAAATAATGATTTTTCTAAGGCAAGCCTTAAAATTCAAGTTCGCTGCAAGGTCAGTAATCTGTTTTTAATGGCCATATTTTTGGAACACTGGAATGATGTCCTTTTTAGTTAAAAGAGTAACGTAATCAACTTTATTTTTTTCCCTGCTCCATCAAATTTCACCTCAGTAGTCCATAAACACATAATACAGTTGTTCATTCAGATTTTTGGGGGGGAAAGAAATTCAAAATAGAGCAAATAAGAAAATTTAGGAGCTGTGTTTGGGAGCACTGAAAAAAGTGCGTAGACAGACACATAGCTGGTTTTTGCTCTTCCTTATAGAAGGCATTTGGGCATGTCTTGACTTCCATAATTGAACTGTCAACTCTTTTAGGGCAGATCTGTTGTAATATGCTGAGGTTTTGCATGCTGTGCTCAGCATCATGTAGTATAGAATCCTAAATTACAAGCACTTAATTCTGATTTTTATCTCAAATTACTATACATTTGCTCCGTAGCCCATAGGGAAGTGAGCTCAGCAGTAGTCATAAAGTGATTATAATGTGATTTGATGCATAGTGATTTTACAAATTTGAGGGAAGGTTTTTTTAATCTTGTAGAAATTATTAGCTTTCAATTTTGCAGTTTTGGGGAGGAACATTTCTGTGCAGTGCTAGCTACAGTGCTTGGTTTTGTGTCATGAAAATTGGTGTTTGCTTAGTACTAATGGGTTTGTTAGGTCATGAGAGCAGCTCTCCCTCCTATGCTTAGGAACCTAGAACTCTTGAAGACCTCCACAGCTACTGAATAATACTTAATAATACTTCTTCATGATACTGAGCCATGCTGGGTCACAGTTTCTCTCATAAACTGCTCTGTTTCTTTTGAAAGTCCTGTTGAAAGGTTCTCAAGGCCTTTATCACATGCTCGGGGAAAGTTTTAGCACTTGTGGGAATACATTTGCTTGCTCTGTCTGACCTGCGATGAAGAGCCTACTTCCTGTGTCTCCTGTCCCACTTCCACACTGATGAAAGTCATCTTATTTTAAATTTATTGCAATACAAATGAGGGCAGAATCAGCACGAACACATAAGCCAGTAGTCGTGGAGCAGGAGTGATGGTAGGCAGAGATCAGTAGTTGGCAGTAACTCTGTCACAAACATCAGCTGGAGAATTCGCTGGTCTTCTTTAATCAGTGCTTTTTTTTGGTGACTTCTGGCATGAAAGAAGGTTTCATACAGTCTTTATTAAAATGAGCCAAAAATGACAAGAATTTATATTGAAAAATTAGGCTGATGGTGCTTTATCAGTATTCTAATGTTTTACCAGCCTTGGTTTCTCTGTTTTTATCAATCCCTCTCCCCTTCCCTTCTTCTGTACAACAGGGATTTGGGAAACAAGTGGATGTGTCATATATTGCCAAACATTACAACATGAGCAAAAGCAAAGTTGACAACCAGTTCTACAGCGTGGAAGTGGGTGACTCGACCTTCACAGTTCTCAAACGCTACCAGAACTTGAAACCTATTGGCTCTGGGGCTCAGGGGATAGTTTGGTGAGTATCAGCAGTTTCTCTTAACGATGCTTGGAAACAGAACTGGCATTTTGCATCTCTTCACAGCTTGCCAGGCACAGCCCGTTGTCTGCAATTGCAAAAGTAGCAGTCAGGCAACAGACATCCTGAGGCAGAAGGAGCCCAGTGGTTTGCTAATAAATCCCCCAGCTGGTGAGAGTGATAGCACTGGGTTTGTTCCTCCACACAGCAAAATGGAACTAGCAAGAAAGCGGGAGGGAGATCTTATCATAATTGACAGTTGTGGCACTATTTCCAGAGGCAGTGCAAATAATATCCCAAGTAAACCCCGTAATTTTACTCTTTGTACAGTAAAAATCACTGAGAGCAATAGAGAAAGTTGTCACACCCCTTAGCATTCTCAAATGTTCAGGATGGAAGCTTTTCAAATCGAGGTAACTGCTAATGTTTCCTTTATTTCTTAGAAGTGATGTTTCAGTGACGTGAATAATGTGAACAAAAGACAAATTCTGTAGCTCTCCTAAATAATGCAATTTCAATTTAGCATGTTCAAAAGCTGTAGAATCCTGGGTGGCTTTTGCCTCTGCATTTTTAGACATGGCTTTAAAATTTCTGTGGTTTGTATTTAAATGTCTCTGTTCAGGCATTTGTTACCTGTTTAATTATGAGGCATTAGGGTAACTAAAACACTCTTTTATCTATAATTTGATCAGAGATGAAGTCTTAAATCAATCTGTCACTTCTGTCACTGGTTTTTTTTTCTTAATGTGATGTAATGTGTGTTACTTTACAGGTGGTAAAACAGGAGGTTCCTTTAACCCAGTGGCAAATGGTTTTCTATGGATTGTTGGCACTGGCACTATAATTGACAATGTAACAACACTGACAACACATCCTTAGGTCTCAGTCCCTTGCTCCCACTGTTTAGTATACTTTGGGACCGTGCAAGTCCAAAGATTGAGCTAAAATACCATATTGCAGATCTCAAACACAAAAGGACTAAAGGTTGCTTTAAAATCAGCTTTGGGAAAGAGGCATATTTTGGATTCAGTATTACTAGAATTAATTTTGCACTATTTGTTCAATTCCATAAAAAGCAAAGATGGTTTTTCTTCCTCCTTACTATCCTCTATTTGTTTCAGAGGAAAATCAGTTTTTGTTGAACCTCTCTGCAACTGAATTGCTGTAATGATCAATTGTGAGCAGCAAAAAATAGAGAAATTAAGCTAAATAAAATCAAAAACATCCTGTGAATTTTACTTTCATACTAAGAGCTGACAGCAAAGATTAAGAACTTCTTAGGAAAGAAAATCAAATCAGAAAATGAGCAAGTTCAAGTAAAAGTTAACACAAATCCCCTGAAATGGTGACTAGCATGGAGAGGCCCTAAAAGGCCTTTTTGATGATACAGATATAGAAGTATTATGTAATAGATAAGGAAGGTAATGAGCATTTTTTTCTTAGTTTGTGTTACATAGTAAACTGCCTGACATAAGGAATAATTTACCAGAAATACAATAAACCATCCATCAGCAAAGCATGAAGAATCAATGGTGAAGTGATTAATTAATGAAAAAACAGTTGGGAGATAAATATTTGTAAGCTAAGAGAAAACAACACATGACGAAAAACATCTTCAGTTGTGTACGTTTCTCCTTACCTAATATTCATAATAAGCTTACAGAGTATATACTTTATTAGAATAGGTCTCTACTGTAGGAACTTATACTATTTAGAAGTATTTTGATGGAAATAGAGTTACATCTAGAAAAAGCTGATTAAGTTAAAAACAATACTGAAAACCTGCCTATTTACGCAGCACAGCTTGCTCTGGTGGGGGAAGTAATTTGTTCTGTTCATCTTGTTCCTTTGCAAAGAATAGCCACGAGGAGAGCCTCCATGAAAATAATGGGAAAAACCTAGATCCTGGTTTTTTTCACATCCAGTGGCTCTGTTTCTACTCGATGGTTTGTTCAAGAAGTGTCACAGATCTGGGATGCAATTCCGTCCCTCGGTGCCGGAATTAGGAGAAGTGTCAAAGCCGTATGGGTGATTTCTGATTGTTCTGTCTACCAAGGGCAGGCACAGGTAGGGTGGCACAGAGGGGTTTCGGCTCAGTCTTCTCAGAGCATGCACAGCTTCTGGATTTGTCTTCAGGATCACTGTAGGTGAGGACACTACCTGTTATTAAGTGGAATAACTGGCTGCCCAGCTACTGGAGACAGCTTTAATGCATAGTGACACTTGGTTTTATGGAGTGATGGAGCATGGGTGCTGTATGCTAACTACTTTTAGGAGGAGAGGCGTGATGTTTTTCAGGCTCTGGAAGGTGTTGCAGGGCTCCTAGGCAAAGCCACAGAATACTAAAATCTTTCTCATACAGTTCTATAAAGAGGTTTCAAGATAAGCAGTAGGATGTCAGTGGAAAACAGGCACAGGAAGCAGGGAATGTGGCTATGAAAGAAGTAGGGACTTGATTTCACTTGATTGTGCTGAAAATTACATTGAAGAAAAAATTATTTTCTTGATATGGGAGAATTAAAGATATTAAGGTCTTCAGGAGATGATAATTTAGTAAATTATGTGAAAAAGAGAAAACCATATGGTGTGATTGTTATAATTGTGCCCATGTGAGATAATTATCAATCCAGTGAGGAAATGGTATTTCTACAGACATAGTACCTACAGTATCTTTGAAAATTAATCTTTGGGCTCTTTCAAAGGGTTTTGTGTTAACTATGTTCACAAGATTATTTTAGCAGCTGAAAGAAGGAAAGAAAACAAGCTGCTTGGAATCTCTTGAGCAGGGAGGCTCCTCTTCACCCTGCAAGCACTACTCTTTGTGGAAGTGTAGGCAGTTTGCTCACTGTACATCACAGTGGCATCTGTGAGAAAGCCTATATGGGGTGTGCTTGCATATCATTATCGTGTTGTTATTACAGGCATGATGACGATGGGGCATCACTGAAACACAGCTTGGAGTTTATTAGACCAAGCTGTACTTGTAAAAACTGCACAGGCTTTTAACCACACTAGTTAATCTTTGAGTCTGTGATAGAAAACTGTTTTCTGGGTTTAATTAGATATGTGCCACTTAAACTCATGAGAGAAGGACTAGCTGATACCCCTCTGCAATGTTAGAAAGGAGTTGACACCTACGTTATTTTGCGAAGGGCTGAGAGAGAGAGACAGGTCGCTTCCATCTTGGGTTTGTGCGTGGTGGATAATGGTGGATGGAGAGAAATTCTCGTGTTCCATAAAATCACCAGAAATATGCTGAAATTGGAGTGAGTGTTTCTTTATGTTTTAGATGAATGCTTTTTGCCTGGAAGCAAGGTAATTGATCTGTAGGTTTTCTGCTGTAGTTTGCAAGCTATCATTTTTTATGTTGCCTGTGGTATTTTTGATACTGTCTGTGATGTCTAGAAAAATGGCGTTGTACAGAAATATTTCAAAAGCAATTTGAAGGGCCTCTTGTCAGTTTTTGAATTTATGATAGAAACAAGGGTGAAGTCCAGGTTTCCAAGGCAGTTAGGGAAGACATCACTTACAGGCTTGAGGACACAAGTAATTAAAATCTTAGCAGTACCTTATGAAGATATTTGGCCTGGTTTATCACCACATGGTGCCTATATCTGTATGCATTATCAGGAGAAAGTGATAGCTTTGAAAACAAAGGTGTCTGGGTGAATGTCAAATAAATGGGTTTGATGATGCCTTTCAGGTGAAATCCTTTATCTTGGTCTTTTCTTAGAAGTGAACACAAGCTTCCATGCTGCATGATATTGAGATGTGCTCTAATGATGTGTCAGCTGGACTGAGGAAGTGTTTTATTCTGTCTCGTTGATGCAGGAAGTTTCTGTGTGAGTAATGTTTGAGTGGGGGATATGGGAGCAGGAATTATGCTTTTATTGAGAGCTTTTCAGGGAATGCGTTATAAATTTAGAAAGTCACCTCATCTGCAGATATAGAGGAGACTGTAAATATATTCCTGAAGTAGCAAATTGGGAAATGTGCTGCAGATTTTTTTGTTTGAATTAGTGGTTTGATGATACTTTTGAGCCTGGAGATAACAGTCTTTTAGTGTTGCCTGTAATAGGGAGAGCCAGCAAGACAATAAACAGCTTGAAATGTTGCCTAATATTACCATAGGTTCTCCTTTGCTGATTTAATTGTAATTTGGTGATTGAATCTTATGGAGTGCAGAGTTCTTTCAGATCAGCCTGTGGTGATGGTGGTGCTTTTTGTAGCTTATAAATCTACTGATTTCTTTCCCTAAAGTCATTGCAGGATCACAGAATCATTTAGGTTGGAAAAGACCCCTAAGATCACTGAGTTCAACCATTCTCCCAGCACTGCCGGGTCCATCACTAAACCATGTCTCCAGGTGCCACATCTGCACATCTTTTTCATTACCTCCAGGAATGGTGGCTCAACCACTTCCCAGAGTGTTCAAAGGCCAGAGGAGAAATGCGACAGGCATTGTCCACTACAAGATGAAAAAAGACTTGGGCTCTTTTGTACAATGATTAGCCTTCAGTTCTGGTTTTGTGTAGCACCATTGACTCCTGGTCTGGGTATAAGGATCTCAAGTGATATTGCAGTGGGAATAATGGTAAAAGCCATAGAGAAGAGGAGTTGATGTTTCCGACCATAATCAATTCCAAGCTCGTGTTTTTGCTGTAGTGCAGTGGAAAAACCACAGAGAATAGTGATCATATCAGTGTCTTGAAGCTAATACACATTTTATTTGTATTGTTTGGCTGGACACTGGTGTATTCAAGTTCTTGAGACAAGAATGTGTTTCTCCATTGTGGTCCTGCTATCCCAGTAACACCATTTTGATTTCTTTGTGTCACCGAATTGAAATACTGTATTCCCTGATAGAGATCAACATTTGTGTGTGTGTAAACTGGCATCGTTCCATTGAAGTTCAGAGGTGGAATTAATCACTAATTTTCCTCAGAAGAGGAAAAAAAAAGAATACATGTCATTCAGAGGCAAAATGGAGTGAACAATGTACGTGGATATGCCTAGAATTTCAGTGGCCCCGAAGGGAGTGGCAGCATTAATTTTGTCAGCCCCAGCCTCTCCTGTGAATCAGAACTGAGCGTATGCTGTGAGTTTGGTTGCTTTCATTCCAATTACACAGCTGTATCTTGCAGGCTTTTTGTGCCTGACATTCTGTTGGCTGGCAATGCAGACTGATCCCGTTCTGTTGTAGATTCTTCAAATTGTGTCCATTAGTTCAGCCAGTGCTCTCTTCCTCACGCTGTTTTCTGCTTCACTGATGTGCTTTGACATCCTGCTCCCGAGGAGGTTTTTGAAAACAACTTTTGGAGAGTTTTACAGGTGTGTTCTGTGAGAGTAATGTAGCAAATAGCTGTCCCTTTGCACTGGGAACAGTTGCTGGTACCGATAGTGAAATAAACATGTCCATATAAACAAATTCTGCCATGTTACCCAGTGCTAATATCATCCCGTGCAATGGCAACATATGGTGATTTTTAATTTTTTTTCTTCTAGGGAGAAGTAGTTTAAACTATTTCCTGATGGGGCTTTTTTGGTTGGTTGTTTTTTTGTTTGGTTTTTTTTTTTTTTTAACATTTTGGGAGGTTCTTGTTGAAATATCAGAAGTTAAACTCACTGCAAGATTAAAACCTCACTCATTCATTTATACATAGAGGATTTTTCCCCAACTCCCAGTTTGCAGTTACACTGTGGTATTCTTTGGATTTTCTAGCATGTTGTTGCTCTGAAACACCAAAAACTGTGTGTATTTCGTTGCCCATTGATTCTAGTGTACATCTGAAACAGCACACTCTGCTTTGTGGTTCTGATATATCTATGCCTAGAGTCTTGAGGAAGACAGCAAGTTTCCCAGTTGTATTTGGAATCTGGAATTTTAAGGTGCTGAGAGACTCCCAGTGGGTGCAGCAAAGTCTGAATATCTCTCTGTATTTGAGATCCAAAATGCTGAGTGGAGGTGCTTATTTCAGTTGGACAGATTTGTGTTTCTTACGCTGATGTTATTAGAGTTTGCTTATTAACACATATCCAGAGACAGTTTGCTTGCACATGGAGTGAGAGGAAGAGGCCATGTCTTGGAGTGCTCTTGCAGTGAAGAACTGAGCTTGGATATGGAAGGAACTGCTGTTAGGATCACAGAGAAATGTTGCCATGTGAAAAACTATACATAACATCTGAGAAACAGGACAGATGGATTGTCTTCGAGTCGTTGTTTGCTTTGGTTCTTGCAGCTTCTTCTATCTACTGATACTAGCTTTAAGTGAGAAAGAAGAAAAAAAAGAAGGGATATATCCAAAAATATTTCTCCATTTCTTCTTTTTTTTTTTCTTCTTTCTAATGTCCTTTTTCTATCTGAATGCAGAGATTCCTGGTAGGCAAGAAGTCACCACGTATTTCATGTTTGTCTTCTTTTGTTTCATTTTCCTTTGCTTGTACAGAGGAATCTAAAATTTAAAATGTAATGGTAATCACAAATGGTATGTAATAAAACATGCCACAGTAGTCTTTCCTAGCAAAGAAATCACGCCCTCTGTCTCTAAAATACACTGCCTATATTTCTATGTCCTTTTTTTATTCCTTTCTCCTTAAAGAACCTGTATGGTTTCCATGACTACAACAGTTAAGCAGGCAATATCTATTCCATATTTATACTCTGCAAGCTTATGGGGGGAAAAAAGTAGGTAAGTTCGTGAGGGAACCATCTCTGTGCAGTCTGTTTTTGTGAACCCTGACAGCAATGTTGCCTTTACCTGGTCACAAATTCAGTACTGTAAAGGCAGGGTCAGGCTCATTTGGGAGTGTTGGCAGCCAGGGTTTTCAGCTGGATTGGTACCACTCTTAGGCGTAGAGCAAGTTTGTTCATAGCTGTGGCTGGATCTGTGATCCCCTTGGAGCTATTAAAAAATGTATCAACTGTTTGTAAATTCTGTGTCAGCAGAGAAGTAACTGATGATTGTGAAATTGAAGCTCTTTATGTGTTGGTTGATTAGAAACTCAATTTACAATTTTTGCTATCAGACAGTGATGTTTTATAACTCCCTTTACACATGTCAGGTATTTATCTGCTCCTACACTGTCAAAAGCTTCCTTTTGGTCACCGACAGGTCTCCCTTTTCTCACACTTGTGCTGGGTCACTACTGTGATGCAACTTATTGGGCAGATTTTTTCAAGACTCTCTGCTCCTCCTGGAAAAACAGGGTTGGAATTAACTACTATCAGTGCACTGCAGCTGTTCCTTCACTGACTTCAGTCTTCACTGACCTCCTTCCATGCCATTCACCTGAAATCCTGTCCCCACTGAAATGAACACTGCTGCATCATCATCACCGGTCACCACGTGTTTCACGTGAGAGAGATTGCACAGAACACTTCTGTTCCCTCTTAGGACCAAGGCGCTTCTCCTGTGATAGAGAATGGCTGTGGCCACATGGAATCAGGGAGGTAGGGCAATAGGACAGAGCACCTAAATAAAAGGGCAGGCATCAAAACAAAGAAGCAATGGAACCAGAAATAGAGACAGGCTGGAAGGAAATGCAGCTCAGGTAATTCAATTTTCTTTGTCAGTATATATTGTTGGTATCTATTCTCTGATGTTAATGTAGTCCACAGTTTTTCACAGTGCTTTACAGGAAGCAAAATGCTGTCCTTTGTCCCAAGACCTCTCCTTTGACAATCATAAAAAACAGTGACAGCCCCCAAAAAATAAACCAGAAGTTGAGAAAAATATAAAGACAATATGAAACAAGAGATTCTGTGTGAAGCCTGGGTGAAGTTTGTGAACAATGGCATAACTGTCTGCAATAAAGAGAGACAGACTGTTAGGGAAGCAGAAAGCAGGAAGACTCAAAGACAGGAATCCCTTTGCAAGTGGCAGACATTGAGGTGTTGGTTTGTTTTTGTCTGTGGGTGTTATTTCTATGGGATTTTTTTGTTTGGTTGGTTTTTTATCTTTTATTCCCTTCTGGCTTCGAATACAGTGTTTTAAAATTCTGTCTACACATCTGTGCCTTAAAAATTTCTGGTGCAACACAGCAACTCAAAAACGTAAGATTTTTCATTTTGTTCCTGTTGGAAAAAGATATTTTGGCTTGTTATGCATCAGGTAAAGCATGCTGGTTTTTTCTGCTTAGAATAGCCTTGTACAAATTGCAGGGTTACTTTGGGGAAACTAGAATTTTAATAGCCTTTTAGGGTTAAACTTCTCACTTTATTTCTCCCATGATTATCACATCATAGGTGAAGGCTTGTAGCAGTACACTTTTATTCCACGGTTGAATTTTGATCTTTAATCATTTGAGAAATGCAGCCAGAAATGTGAAATAGCATTCCTTATTTGCTCAAGGGACAGCTTTTGTTCTGTTTGTCAGGCAAGCCACCAAGTCTTTTAAATTGTGGTTGTGAGGGGGCTGTGGAAGATAGTAGTTGGTTTCTATTCCAGTTTGTAGATCCTAAAAATATCAGGTTTATCACATGACTAACAGTTTGAATGTGGTAGGTACTCAGCTTCTGCCAGGTGCTCAGACTCTGCATTGGTGCCACTATTTCCTATGTCTTGTAAATTGCTGTTGAACCAGGAAACTGAACAATTTCTGTCTGTGCTGCTTCACAAACTTGAAAACTGTCCAAAGTTTACATTCCCCCCTGAGTTCAGAGCAGTGAATGTGGGATCTCTTTGCCAAAATCAGTGTCTAATACACATTTTCCAGATGTGGGGCAAACATCTACTTTATCTAGTTTACTTACAGATCACGCTTAAGCTTCTTTTGCCCATGTGTGTTCTGCCACTGAATATTGATAGGCACCTCCAGCTCTGGTCCATTTTTCAGTTTTTTACCTTGCTCTGGCTTTGGTAAACCCTTGAGCATACAAAGAGTGAGTAGTGTAGGATACTCTAGAAACCACGAGATTGTCGTCTCTTGCATGCTTCACCTGTAAGAGAAAGCATATTGGTCTAGAGCCCTTTTAAAGCAGAATGGAAAAGAAGCTTGGCTCCTTTCACTGGCCAGGTTGTATTTCCTAGGCTGGCAGCTAACAAAAGCTACTGGCAGCTAGCAGACTGTGTAGTGAGTTAGTGACAAGAGACATGCAGGACCAGAAAGTACTGATTTTACAGTTCTGTTCAGAAAAGTATCAAACAGCCGAGTGGCTTTCAGAGCCAAGTACAAAGAATTAGCAGAGCACATGCAGATGAGAAATATGTAAACATCCTTCATACTCAGCATCCTCATGAATATTTTAATCTCCTGGCAAAACTGAACCAGCACCCACTGAGTGATGTGCCAGGAAGTGTGTGAACTGTATAGCTGTTTCCACATTGCCTTTCCCACTGTATCCCTGTATCCTCATGGTCTTTGTGAGTTGAAATGAATATGGGAAGAGATTTATCTTGCATGAGTATGCACAACTGATAACTGGTGGGTTACAAAATGGTCCTTCTTAGGGCATCATGTAATTAGAAAGATAACTAACTTTTATTGTAAATATATTTTCTAAAAATAAGCATTCCAGCCTTTTTTCTCCCTGCAATTTCTTGCACATTGTCTTATATATGATGGCTCAAACAGCTTTCTTCAGACCCCCCCATCTGAAATTTTGGCAGATAAGAGCTCTCTCAGCATGACTGAATTGTGAAATAAATTTCACAGAGAACTTCTCAGATCTAGCCGTCCTTAGAATTATGAATTAATTCTGCTTCCCAGCTTGTCTTTGCTTTAAAGGGCTGCTTGGCTTTGACATTTTAGACAATGACTGTAGTAGTTGAAAAAGTATGAGCACTACAGATTCAAAATTGGACTGTTATGGATATGACAACAACACTGTTTAATCCTTTATGGGTGGCAGTAAAGGGACTGGATGAATTGTGGGCTTGGACTTTGTGTTTGCATGTGAGCATGTAAGCTATTGAGACAGGTAATAGACAGGCCTAACAGAGAGGACAATGCTGAGGTATTCAACAAGTTTTTGCCTCAGTCTTCAATGGCAACCTCTTTTCCTACACCTCTCCAGTGGATGGACAGCAGGATGGGCACTGGGGGAGCAAAGTCCCTCCCACTGTAAGTAGAGATCAGGTTCATTGCCACCAAGGAACCTGAATACACAAGTCTGTGGGACCTGATGAGAGGCATCCCAGAGTGCTGAGGGAATTGGCTGATGTAGTTGCCAAACCACTCTCCCATGATATTTGAAAATCCGTGGCAGTCAGGTGAAGTCCCAGGTGACTGGGAAAAGGGAAATTTTGTACCCATCTTTAAACAGGGCAGAAAGGAGGACCCTGGGAACTACTGAGCTGTCAGCCTCACCTCTGTGCCTGGGAAAGTCATGGAACAGATACTCCTGGAAGCTGTGCTAAGACACGTGGAGAACAGGGCGGTGATTCAGGCCAGCCAGCACGGCTCCACCAAGGGCAAATCCTGCCTGNGCTCCATCAAGGGCAAATCCTGCCTGACCAACCCTGTGGCCCTCTGTGATGGAGTGACTCCATCAGTGGACAAGGGAAGGGTTACACATGTCATTTATGTGAACTGCAGCAAAGCCTTTGACACAGTCCCCCATAGCATCCTTCTCTCTAAAATGGCAGGAGAGAGATTTGAAGGGAGGACACTTGCATCCAGGGGGTTGTGGTCAACAGCTCAGAGTCCTGATGGACATCAGTGACAAGTGGTGCCCCTCAGAGGTCCATACTGGGACCAGGGTTATTTAATAACTTCATTAATGACAGACAAGTGCACCTCAGCAAATTTGCAGGTTTATGAGGTTTAACAAGACCAAGTGCAAGATGCTGTACCTGGGTTGGGGCAACCCCAGGACCAGCACAGGCTGGGGGATGAACAGATCTAGAGCAGCCCTGCCCAGAAGGACCTGGAGAGGTGCTGGTGGATGGGAGGCTGGACAAGCCCCAGCCATGTGCACTCACAGCCCAGAAAGCCAAACACATCCTGGGCTGCACCCAAAGCAGCTGGGCCAGCAGGGCAAGGGAGGGGATTCTGCCCCTCTGCTCTGGTGAGACCAGCTGTCTTTCCTGATAGAACACTGAAATGTAAAAGTAGAGCCACACGTTTTGAACTTTTGTCCTAAAATTCTCCAGTTCTAGTGGCATGTCTTTGAAGTTTAAGCACTACAGAATTCACTGTTAATCTTGACAGCAGTGCTGAATTTTCGTTCAAAGATTGGGATGATAATCCCAAACACTTCAGTCCTCTCTCATGTTACTTCATTCCAGTGCAGATAATAGATCACATGTTTCTATGCAATGCAGGAAGCAACATTTTGAGCCCAATCAATAATCTCAGTGATGATGAGGAACCTCATGAAAAACCTTGGCAACTGATTAATTTTTTCTGCGAATTCTGGAATCTGGTGATAGCAAAAAAATGATGATTGTGTTGCAGTTGGGGAGGCAGCTTGATTATATTTTCTAATCTAGCTGTTTCCAGTGGCTTGCAAGAAGCTGTGAGCTAATGGAAACACACAAAAAACCAAGCTGGAACCGTAACTGGCAACAAGAAAAGTGCAGCAATCATCCATTATGAAACAGTATTGGTACTCTTTAGCATCAGCTCTGAATATTGTCTCAATTTCTCTGCATTTTGAGAGGAAACAGAGCTGATCCAGGGTGGATAGTAGCCATTCTTGACAACAGGTCTCCAACTCTTCAATATGGTCATATTGGATTTTTTTTTTTTTTTTTCTCAGCACAAGGGGTTTATTCCAAACCTAATAAGGACATTTAAAGACTTTTTGTTGTGATGACCTTTGACTTGTACTGCTTGGGGCAAACTTTCTGCACACTGTTGCGTAAATGGAATTTTTTTCTTTCACACTAGTTTCATGGGAAACATTTCCTATATTTAAATATACTTTCTGGATAGAATTTTTCACTCTAATAAATTTTTTCTGTTTTGAAAGTAATTATTGAAGAGAAAAATATGCACTGTTTGTATGAATGCCTGCAAAATAACATTTTCACTCTTTTTTGTTAGAATATTTGGCTGAAGGTGGGCCATAAGTAGAGAGAAGGCAAAGCACTTGAAATATTTTATGGTTAAAGCTTCATAAACCACTTTTACAGAAATTTTGCTTGATACAGGAAAAAGATTTGGCTCTTGTCGTTCCTAAAAACAACTTCTTCAGAAACTGCACTAGTGATAGTTATCTGAAACCAAGGGCTTTGAAGACTGAGAAATTACTGTGAAAAGGATTTATATATGCATCCATTTATGCTTTTCTTTTTATCTCTCTGTGCATATACATTTAGATGTGTATCTGAGCATTTCTGTAGAAGGGTTTCTGCTCGATATATTGGTGGTGGTTGGTGGTTGAAGATGAGCTATCATTAGCATTTGAGTTAAATGTGATTTTCAGGTTGTCCTTTATTATCCTAAGTACCCACCTCTAAGAGTCGACTTTAAAAAAATACACATTTTCTGTGGGTTTGACAGCCTATTCTGAGGTAGACTATAATGGAATTGATAAATGTTAAGTTTCACTGTTGACGAAAAGATGGGAGGAATAAGTTTAAGTATTTACTTGTGTCTATTGAAATAAAAACTTTGACATGAAACTAGAATGTTTTCCTTTGCTTTTTGAAATAGGTATAAAAATTAATGCCTGGTCATTCAAGTGCATGATAACAGAGCAGTCGGATTACAGTCTGAGATCACACAGGATATTAGTGGTAAATGATGACCTGGGTTTGTGTAAATCTGACTAGGAGGAGTTTCATTTTTTTCCTGCCAAAGTCAGCAAAGAGCCTTGTTAAATAGCTCTTGGTAGTCATGAATTTATATTCGCTAAAATTTTTTATCTCTGCTAAATAGGTTTGTTTCAAATTATTTACAGTTTTAAAAGGCATTTTTAACACTAACATTCACCATGTCAAACTAACTGTAAAGAGGATTTACAGGGAAAGAGTTTATTTACTGCCTTCTCTGTCTGTACAGCTGCCAGAGACATGGTAGTAAACTTTGAGGATTTTTCTGAGCTCACGTTGCAGTAAAGTTATCATTTTATTACACGACCAGGGGTAATTTAGAGTCTTTGCCATAAAATCAGGAAGCTGCATAAATTTTAAAAATTCACAGTGGAGCAAGAAGTGTTATGATAGAGCTTCCAGAGGAAGAAGTGCAGGCTTTTAGATGCAAGCCCAGTCTCTTATTTGAGATCTAAAGTGACTCTCACACTCAGCCTTTTCATCACAGTTTGCAGGCACTCATGACTCTGTGTCTTATTCCTGATCCCTGGAGCCACATGTTTATACAGCCACTCTTCTGCCAGTGATTGCAGTTTGTCTTAAGAAGGCTTATTGTCAGTACTAACCTTGGTGTTCCAAGGCAAGGCTTTTGTGTAGCAAGCAGCAGAGAGAGGACCTACATTTGGTATCTGTAATTTCACTGGAGTACAGTGCAGGGTTGTCTGACTATAAACAAAAGCTCCTCTCTAGTGAACACATCAAAAATCATCAGGCCTGTGGAGTTGCCCAGTGCAGTGAATTTGCATATTGACTTCTTCAAGTACTTGGACACTTTCCATTTGATAGAAGACCATGATAGAATTGCAGTCAAGATCCTTGTGTCTCAAAGTAAATATCCCTCCATGAAGGATTACTTTAGTTCATCCATGGTATGCAAAGGACTGGAATTGATCATAAAAGCCAAAGGGTTAAGAAGCCTTTGGTTTTCTGATTTTAGATTGATGCTTTTGTCTGTTGCTTTGACGGAGAGAGAAAATTCAGAAAAGCAAACAGAGATCAGAAACTGAGGAAAATGTTTGCCCAGACAAACTTTTGGTGTTTTCTAGCTCCTAGTCAGTAATTTTATGATCAATCTAATGAGATTAAAATATAACAAAATATTATTAAAATTATTCACAATACTTTACATAGGTTGGGTGAGTCTCATGTAGGCTTTTCATCTCAAAAGAAGTTGGGTGATCAAGTAATATGGATTAGCTGAGGATTTGTCTGCTGAAGTATATTTGCAGTATTTGTCCATGAACAACAGGGACAAAATATTTAACTGTTGAAAGATCCTGTTTTTTAAATCCTTGGGCTTTGCGTTTTATTTGTTCAATGCCGTCTTAATGGAATTAAGGGGTATTTTAACTGTGGCCTTTATGATGCCCTGTTGTGGCTGAACTGTGTCAGAATGAGAGACACGATTCTGACAGCTGCTACAGGAGGTTTGCTTTCCGCTACACACTGTTAGGCTGCAAATCACACACCATGTTCCTCCTAATGCAAGGTTTAGTTGAGTGAGATTCTGCAGTCAGAGGGAAATACAGTCAGGCTGGATCTTTGATTGCCACCTTTGATTGCTGCTTGTATGGTTTAACTGGTGAGTGCAGTATCTTTGCTCATGTGTGTGACTGGCAGGGTATTAGCTGGCTCATGACAGCTACATGCCTCACTCATGAATAGGAGAATAAGAATTGTCACCAAATGACAGAATGGATGATGCTGGAGAACACCTGGTCCAGCCCACCTGTTCATAGCAGATTGCTCAGGACCACAGGAAGAGTCTGGCTCTGTCTCCTTTACTCCTCCCAGCAGATACTTAACAACACTGATAAGATCCACCCTAAGCGTTCTCCAGGCTAAACAACCCCAGCTCTCTCAGCTGCTCCCTGTATGACAGATGTTCCTGCCCCTAATAATCTTCATGGCTCAGCGGTGGAATTGCTGCAGTCTTTTCCTTTCTCATATTGGGGAGCCTGGAGCGCAACCTAGAATTCCAGATGTGGCCATGGAAGGATCACTTCCCTAGACCCACTCTCAAGAGTCTTCCTAAATGAGTCCTAAAAGTAATCTTTGCAAAACTCCTCATCACCTTCAGAGAACAATTATTCTTATTTGTGGGGTGTATTTGGTGTGCTGTTTATGCAGATGTGCTGCAAACTAAGTATTTCTGATTCTTCTCTTCTTGTGTGGTTTCCCAGACAAACACTGCCAACATTTTCTTACCTATTTTGAATAGCTGTACATTTTTGTTGGCTTTGTGACTAAGCTTCTGATGCTTGCATGCTTTCTGTTCAACTTGCTTAGTTAGTCTCTGTCACTGAATGTCTGCAGTAAGCAAGAGTTAATGAGAAAAAAATGTGCAGGATTCTGAATATTTACTTTATGCTTCAGAAAACAATTTTTAGAACAATGGATGGTTTGGGTGATTTATCTCCTGGGAAATACACTGTTGCTTTTCATGGACTAGCAGAAAACTTGTGTCGTGCCTTTCCTCTTTCTTGGTAAAAGGAAAACTCAGGAAGAGGGTCTGAAGATGCTGTCCATTTGCAAATGTTGCTAGAACTTAGTGTGCTTTGGGAAATTTAGAAGTCAGAATTTATGTAGTCAGATTTGAACCACCAAAATAAGTGTTTCAAATACATAGGAGGTAACATTTATAAGAATAGCTGAAAGATATGAAAAATATTTACAAGTTTAAGGAGCATTTTAGGACCCCAACTTTAAAAGTTCACTTTGCAAACAGTAATGTATTTCTTCATTTTCAAAAGTTGTAACTGTGCATATGTAACAAATTTTTTTTATTATCAGGAATTGGTAAAAAAACCTTGTGAAATAGTTCTGTTTCTAGGTATGTTATTGGAATTGGATGATTTGGTCTCAAAGAATGTCTGAATAACTTGATTCCATTAGAAATATTGTAAAGAAAACACAAACTTATTTTGGATAAGTGGGCACTTGTCCCTTGAGCCGTGTTGTGTAGGTGTTCTTAATTGTGAGAGAAGAAGCAAAAGCCTTTTCTGCTGTAGCCACTTACAGAGAGTTACTTTATGAAATAACTTCTTTCTCATCCAGTTTTTATTACATTTTTATCTGTTACTTCATTTTTTCCCCCCAGTCCTTGAAAATAAGTGTTAATTTCCCATGGAACTGGAGTTCAGAAGTAGTGGTGCATGCTGTCTTTGGCCGATGTGGTGCTACGTTTCCTTTTGATCTCTTGCTCTTTTTTTTACTAGAAACTCTCTCCTTCTTTTGTCCCAGTATTTTTCTCAGTGGGAAAAACAGGAAATAGTAGAGTTGAGGTTCAGGAATTTGCCATGAGAAGTGCTGGATACCTTCTAGGATGCTTAACCCCTGTGTTTGTCATCACTGCAGTGCTGCATATGATGCCGTCCTTGACAGAAATGTGGCCATTAAGAAGCTCAGCAGACCATTTCAGAACCAAACTCACGCCAAGAGAGCTTACAGGGAGCTGGTCCTCATGAAGTGTGTGAATCATAAAAATGTAAGTTTTCAGTAGGAGAAATGGTATGTGCATTGCTTTGTTAGAAAGGAAATTGTTTTGTTGGGTTCCTTTTTTAAATGGAAGAAATTTGAAGTAAATCATGCTCAAGGGCTACACTCTGTCTGGTACTACATGTCCACAGGAGAGACTGAGGGTATTCTACGTGCTTATTTAAAGGCTGTGCCAAATGGGGATTATTCTAGACTTTCCTGCTTCTTGCACCATCTACTGTATATCATTTAGTATCCATGATGAATAAAAATATTCCTATGCTGCAGCAAGAGTGTTATTCCAGGGTTGCATGTTAATTTTAACCATTATCTGTTAGAACTATCTGCTTGACACTGTATAAGCTTGCTTTTTTTTTTTGTAATGAAATATGTAGGCTTGCCACATTGCACTCTCAAGGGATGTCCCAGGGATTTCATTTTCCTCCACTCCCTCGATTTCCTGCTGCCATATCTGTGTGCCCCTTCCTGTTCATTAGGAGTGAATTTTTCAGCTTGCAGTGTTTGCCTGTCCCTCAGATCTTGCAATGACTCTTTCTCCTTATGCAAAGCATAAATGACCTTAAAAAAATGGGATGTAAGGTGAGATTTCACACTTGTTCTCAGTCACAAATTCACATGGAAAAGGAAAGGACTGACTCTAAAATGGCAAATTGCAGGACTTGACAGTACAGTGTCCTCTGCCTCACTTCTGGGCAGTGATTTATCCTTACAATCCCACTGTGTTGATCAGGACTGTTCCTGTCTCTTCCCTGTTGACTTGATGGAAGCAACCCTCACCAGTTCAGTGCATGGGGATTTGAAAATTCAGGGATGTGCAAGGAGTTTTTTAATGGAATGGAAAGAGCAGGAGTGGCACTAATTTTAAATACATAATTTTAAACATGCTGCTTGAGAGCTGCTACCAGCACCACATGGGTTGGGTCAGAGCTTTAATCTGTCTGTACAGAGAAGTGCAAAGGAAGGAGAGGATTGTACAGGCAACTTTGCAGAGGTATGATTCAGTCGGAATATGTGGAGGAAAGAGAAAGAATGTTGAACCATTTCTGTTAGAAAACCTAAAGAAGTGATGGAAGTGGGAAGGGAGACATTCAGATGTTGCCTTCATAGCAGCAGTGCTGGTGTTATCTACCTCTGGTACCTGCACAGAAGGAAAAGAGGGGAAATCCAGATCTGTGAGGTCACGTTGTTTCCTCTGTTCTGTCTCACACATTCTTACCAGTGTCTTTCAACAGCCCAGCCCGTTTAAAATCAAACAAAAATGCAAACCAAACAAGAGAAAGGAAAACAAGAGAAAGGAAAAAAGGACCTGCAGTATGCAAGATGTCTTTGCTCAGGGTGTCTCTGTTTCAAAGTGCTTCTACTGAAAAGTGATACCTCTCACGATGGAATTTGCGTCAGCCGGCACGTGTGTGTATGTGCCCTCAAATTAATTGAGGCTATGTCAGAGAGAAGGAAGGACTACTGTTTAATAAGATGGTCCTTGATTATTTGTCCCCTCAAATGAGCATTCCTCATAAATAAGAAAATTCTGGCTGTAGCACAAAGATTGTTATGCTAGATTGAGCTGAAGTTGGTCTTTGAGCCTGGAACTCCAAAACTGAGAGGCGTGTCTCACCCTTAGCACTTTGCTTTGTCACTGGTTATCCTTCTTTCAGATGATTTCAAGTGCACCTAGAAGAAATCTGAGAGATCTGTGGTATTTTATTTTGAATGTTGCCAATTTTTTACTTATCCATAAAGTGAGAAATGTTGATATAAATTGAGCAGTGAAAAAACAGTTTATCCTTTAATACACTTCAAAATGGGTTCAACTGATTATGTATATCACTTCTCTTTATTCTTTTGTCTTACTTTGCTTTTCAGATTATCAGTTTATTAAATGTCTTCACACCACAGAAATCTCTGGAGGAGTTCCAGGATGTGTAAGTAACAGGGGCACTAATTAAACTAAAGCTTTAGGGATGTGTGGGGCATTATGGTATACCTTAATTACAGTAACTCAGCAAAATACAAAGGTTATAACCCCCTCTAAAAAAGATAGTGTGAGTCTAGTGGGTAGAAAAATATTCTGAATTCCCACATTGAGGGCTCTTTTGACAATTTAAGGCGAAAAATATCAGGTTTCATGTTTGTTGTGATATGACCTTTGACTGTGTGAAGTTATTTGCCTGGGGAACTAGGGGTACGTGTAGAAGACAACCAGCATCTCCGATGGAACCTTGTCCTGTTGCACAACCACTACTATGCCTACTATGAAACTGCTGTGAATGAAATTTTAAGTATTCTATGTTTTATATAGTTGTTCTCATTATATCTTCCTATCTCTCCCATGTTCTGTATTCACTGCAAGGAAATGTGTTCCTAATCTGTGTTATGAGTCCAGCAGCAACAAATTAATTGTGAAGAGAATTTTGTGAAGTCGTGCAATCTTCATGCAAGGAGCATTTTTGGAGGCATTTTGCATGGGGATGCATATTTTACCCTCTCAGACACCTCTCTTTCTCTCAGATACCTACGTGTACTGTGGTAGCCATCCTTGCAACGGTCGAAGGCTGAGCAGTTACATCATTTGGTGCTTTTGGGTCTTTTGGGTTTCTACATTTCTTTGTTGTGTTGCCTGATTGCCCATGTAGGACATAGTCTCTGTCATTGGAAATGCATCAAGAAAGGGTAAATAATCCACCTGTTTTTCTGGAATGCTAAAAGAGTGGTGTCTCTGCAATGAGATCCAGACACCACCATGGTACTGTGATTAGTGGGCCCAGTCTCCAGCTGTGTTACTCCCAGTCATCAGAAGTAAAGTGAATTTTAAAGCAAGAAAAGGCATTGTTACTTATTTGAGATGATGCTATGATTTGTCTTCAACACAAAAAACTAACCCTGTGGCTTTGCTTTTCCATTCAGCTATCTGGTAATGGAGTTGATGGATGCCAACCTGTGCCAGGTCATTCAGATGGAGCTGGACCATGAGCGAATGTCTTACCTATTGTACCAAATGCTCTGTGGAATCAAGCATCTCCACTCTGCAGGAATTATTCACAGGGTAAGGAGCCTTTGGTTTAAAACTTAAGGCAGCATATGAAATGATCACGAAGACTTGAAATTCCACTTGACTCTGTTGTGTACTGTGGATCACAGCCCTGTCTCCCAGTACAATGAATATAAACATAAGAGCCACAGTCAGAGGCCAGAGAACATGGAATTGGCATTTTCCATCATTTATACGTGTGCTGAACAAATGGAAAGACTGCTGAGTCTATATGAAATGCATCCTCTCATTTTGTTTTTCCACATCAGTCCTGTGCCTGGTAAGGATGTGGTACCTGGCTGTGGATGTGTGATAGCTGATAGCAGAGGGGATCAGGTCATGCCACTGTGAGCAAGAGGGAATTTCCAATGAATTGAAAATAGCCTGAGTTAACTTCTTTATTGAAAAGTGCTTTTACTAATCTGGGCTTTCCACATGACAAAAAAAAAAAGTTTCTCTAAAGAAAAGAAAGGCTGATAAAGTGGGTTACAATGTGGATGTTGTTCTCCTTTCTTGGCATGTGGTGTTTTGCAGAAGTGATAGATTTGGTTGCCAGATAGTCATCCAGCAAAGGATGAGTTGAATTATTATAAATGAAGCATTAAGTTATCTCCACATGTACAGTTGGAATGTCTCTATCAGCATTACAAGAAAATAATCTAATCAAAACAGTACTCTGATACTTATCCTAGTTTCTTGATCTGCTAAATGCAATTAATTTAACACCAGTAGGCTCCTGTTACCCAGGTAAAGTCCCACAGTATGCTGAGGTAGAATGACTTCCAGAATAGTTTGCTAGAGAAATAGTAAGGTGTTGCTGTATATTTACAAGTATTTCTGATAGTAACTGGGTCAGAATAGGGACAGAGTATTTGCAGGGTGACCTGAAGTATCTGTCTGTATCACAGCTGTGCCTGACTTTATAAAGGACAGTCACATGGGTTTTTTTCACTGTCCTTTGCAGGATTTAAAACCAAGTAACATTGTAGTAAAATCTGACTGCACGTTGAAGATTCTGGATTTTGGACTGGCCAGGACTGCAGGCACCAGCTTCATGATGACCCCGTATGTGGTGACACGTTACTACAGAGCACCGGAGGTCATCCTGGGAATGGGCTACAAGGAGAACGGTAGGGCTGGCAGTGCCACTGCACAGGGCCACCTCAAGGGCGAGCTCTGCCTCCTCCACTGCGAGGAACACCCAAAGGAGGGACGGGAAATGTAAGGGGATATGATGGGAAATGACACGTGGGATTAGAGCAGTTCCTCACTGTTGCGAACTGCAGCTACACAGAATTTATTTGGGACGCGCTGCTGGTGAATTTATCAGTGTGGGGTTGCAGACTAGTAGGAAACTTGTTCTGAGTTATGTTTGAAGTTGCAAATAAGAGTTAGTATCCTTGTCTTCTGTGGCTGTGAAACAATGTGGGAACCACTGAATGAGTGACATGGTCTAAATTTGAGTCCAGATCCCAGCTTGAAGTAACAAGAAGAAGTACAAGCTGAAACAGCAAATCACAGCCCTTCCAGAATTTCTCTAAATCCAGAGCTAGATCTGAATTTCAGGAATTAATTCCTTCTTCATGATAGATTTAGCAAAATCCCAGGTTTTGCTGACAGGTTTCATGTGGTCAAGATCTGGGTATAAATTTTGCAGTTTGAGTCTTTTGGTTTTTAATGGCAAGTAGAACTGCAGAGAAGAGGAAAAAGCTGAAAACAAAAAAAAAAAAAAAAGGGACAAAATACATAATTTGTATTTAATCTCCCTAGAAGTAAATAGGATTTTGCTCTGAATAGTCTGAGAGAGATCTTGGTCCCTGGAAAGATGGTGAAAAGCAGGTGGGGCTGCTTGCTATAGAGAAGTGGGTAAGGAAGAACTCAAATTTTGCAGAAGATGAAGGGAAAACTTTTTAAGTTGTTCTTATTTTATAACAAAACTGAGAATAGCATCTGAGTGCCAGGTAGACCAGGCAGGAAAGAGGGGAATATCCTATGACTCAGATTTTGCTGTCAAAGATATCACTTGTCTGTTTGAGGAGACATTTTGATGGCAAATACAGCAAATGTGACAAGACCAGGAATTTATTAAAAAGTGTCCTACTTGATTTGTGTTGAGGATATTAGCTAACCTGCTGGAGAACTTTTACTAAGAGCCAACTGCGTCCTGTAAAGGGCAGTGAAACTGATTTTGGGAGCTGATTCCATGACTTCAGCACTACTAAAAGCATAATCACACAACCTCTTCTGAAATTAGCAAGTCCCTGTGTGAATTACTTGTAATATTTAATGAATTTAAAGTATAAATTTTAATACAAAAGTCTAAAAAGTAGAGAATTATTAAGTAGAGTCTTAGCTTAGAGAAAAAAATTCTGGAACAAAAAGGAATACTATTTCTAAAAGTATTGTGCTTGAAATTTTTGCTAAGTGCCATTAGAAAATTGAACTAACACTTTTAGATAGTTCTTTAGTCAATATCCAGAGTTCTTCTATTGTCAAATGAATTCTTTTGTTGGGTTTTTTCCCCCCAGACATTTAGTTGATGATTGCATTATTGTTTTTATTGTACGTGAACGGACAGAGAGAGCATTTGCTTTTCACACAATTAAAACTGCACCAAGAAAAAGTTAGACACACTTTTGTGATGAAGTACACAGCTGGGAAAGTTCTAATGTTTGCCACATCCAAGGGTCCTGATCAAATGCCCATTGAAATTAGCACAGAGGCTTTACTTTGACTTCCTTGGGCGATGCATCTGGCTTAAGATGAATGATCTTGTCTTACTTGGACAAAGCCAAAAAAGAGAGGAAGAAAACAAGATATTTGAAAATGAAGCTCAGCTGTCAGAGGAGCCCTTCTGCTTGGAGGCTCTGACCCAGCTCCCAAGGAAGGCAACAGAAAGGATTGTTCTTTGCTTCCCTGCTCTGGCCTGTGCTGCCACATTACTGAAGCTCCCCTACTTCTTCCCCCTCTGACTACGTACACTGCCTGTATAAGGACTGTTCACTGCTTTCATTTTCTTTCTGCACTTGGTTGGCTAAAGATGCATAATTATCACCAGTTTGCTGCACTTCTATGGAAGGTCCCAAAAGTGCCACTAGGAAAAAAACTCTGCCTCTGCCTCAGGCATGCTTTTGCTGTCCCATGCCCCTGATACCCGTACCCTCCTTTTCCCAAATGGAACATTTCACCTTTATTTTGTTTTACCAAGAAATTAGTTGTTTGTTTGTTTCTTTGGTTTGTTTTGGATTGCTTTTGAAGGTTAAGAAAGGGGAAGAAAAAGAGGTGAAAACTGGTTGTGTAGGTCAAACATGATCCGAAAATGAGGATTTCAGGCTCAGAAGCAACATAGCTTTTTTAAAGCATTTCAAAGCAGTTTTTTCCTCTTCACATGGAAGACAGTGTGGGTTTTTTTTTTTCCTGCGTGTACTGTGTCATTATCCTTTTTTCTTTAAAGCCTTAAAGGGCAAAAAACACCCTATGCAAGTCAAGCAGATAAAGTAACTGTGCATATTGCATATATCTAAAAACTGAAGGCAGGATTGGGAATAGGAAATGCTCTTAGTCTTGCTCATATTTGTTCTGTGGAGCTTTTTTCCTTTAGCATTTATTTTGAGTACCTACACAGTACAAAACAGAGTCCACTCAGGTTACACTCTCCAGATATGTAGGTAAAGAGAGCTATGGATAGATAGGTACCTATAGATAGGACATAGGTACAGATCCTGAAAGAGGAGTTTTAAATAACCCTTGAGGGTGGTATTTGTCCATATGGCCCTCACTTGTGTGAGCAGTTCCATTTGGAACCTCTTGTCAGCTGCTGCAGAGAGGCTCAGTGCTAGAGAATAAAGCCTAGAAATTCTGCAAGTAGGATTTATTCCAGATTATCGTTATCTGGTTGTTGTTTTTGGGGGGTTTTTTGTTGTTGTGTTTTCTTTTTTGTTTTTTTTCTGAGAAAAAAAAAGAAAAGGAGTTGTTTTTTAACCATAAATTTGGTGTGTACCATGGGGCTGTGCAGTTGTTACTTGATCTTTACTTACTAGCTCTGGACCTTTACCCAAAATGTTGATTTTAAACTTTTTCCACTGTTGTCACTAACTGCTGTTGAGCTGACTGACACAGCTTTTATTTAGTTAGTTACTTATTTTAGCTTTTGGTGAGACGTGAAAAGGAAACCCTACAAAACCACAAAACAAACTATACTGTTCTGATCAACCTGCTCTTTTTCCCCTCCTTTAGGAGTGAAATGTCATAGTTAACTTGCTTTTTTTTCCCTCCTTCTTCACTTCCCTGTCTCTGCTGTTCTAGTGGATATATGGTCTGTGGGATGCATTATGGGAGAAATGGTTCGCCACAAAATCCTCTTTCCAGGAAGGGACTGTATCCTTGTGCCATTTGCTGCAGCTCCACCTATTATTTGTTCCTCTCCTCCACCCCATCCTTTTTACCATAAAATGACTATACCAGGACTGTAAAGTTAGAAGCAAAAAGTTGAATCCCAGAGGTATGGCTAAATGAAAATAGCGCACTATGGATATGCACAAAATTGAAAATGAAAAACAGATGCACAGAGTTATTTCAGTCAATTAAGTTACTCTAAAACCTGTGATCATTCCATTTTATATACTATTTATGTCATATCAATAAGCAATATAGAAAACAAGCTTTATGATGGCAAATTGGACAGCTTTATTTACTATTGGACTATTTATTTACTATTCGTCAAAGAAAAAATAAGAAAAAAAGAAAAAAGTCCTATCTTGGCCCATTTAATTCCTGTAAATCTGTTTTTCTGCTTTTACGTTTTGGAAATATTGACTTCATAACATTTGTGGTGACATCATAATCTTTTGCTTGCTAATGCATCATGGTTTTGGATTCATCTCAATGCTGCATGGGCTCAGTGTTGAGTCAATACAACTTTTTTTTTTTTTTCTTTAAAATAAAATGAAGAATTTGACTCACCCAGTTTAAGGCAACTGTTTATCTGCTGTTGTTTCCAAATTGGCCTGAAATCAGATTCTCTTGATTTAAAAATGGACTTCCCTTTACTTGCATGAGGTCTGTGTTGTCAATTAAACTGTATTTCCCTCCCATCTCGTTCTTGTTGTCTAGGGTGATATTATTTTTACCCCTTCCAAGGTGGTGAAAGCAATATTAGAAAATGAAAACAAAAGAGGAAGTGTCTACTTAGCCTCCTGTTTATCACAGGCTAAGCCAGGCAACCTGCCCGTGCTGGCTTGGAAATGTAAGTAATGTGTATTTTGCCCATCAGAATAAAATGAGGCAACATAACATATCTTCACTTTCAGGAACAAAAAGGCATCCTATTGTCAGCTAGTTGGCAGAAAGGCACCACAAAATCTGGCATCAGCAGCCACGGGCAGTTGGTGTGAAGAAAACCCAGCTTTCCCAGAGGTGTAGCCATGGAAGCAATTCCTTTTTTGCTGACTCCTGAGTAATTCCTGTCATGTTTGTCAGAGTTGGGTCCTGCCTGTCCTGTCTTCACAGCTCTGACAACTTTCTCTGAGAGCTGAGTTCTGTTTGGTGGCCCAGGGAAGATGCAGTTCTACTTCACTAACAGGGATTTGGGGGGGAGACAGCAGGTACCTCCTGTTTGCTGAGGGGATGACAGCAGCACTGTCCTGCTTCCAGTCTTACAGGAAGAGGGCTGGAAAGTTATTGGATGGAAAACAAGGCAGGGAAGTAAAAAGGGTGATTTTTTTCTATTAGTAGGTAGCTTTGAGATGCTTAAAGGTGCTGAGCTGTCCCTGCAGCGTGAAGAGGAGGCTGCACCCCCACCCTCTGTTGCAACCTCAAAGAGCAGAGCAGCTCCCAGCATTCCCAAGACCTGTAATTGTGTGATAATTACACTGTTTCAGTGGTAAGACCACTTCAGAAACACCATCATATCTCCTCCTGCAAAGAGTGCACTATTTCCCTCTTAAAAAAAAAAAAAATCAAAGAGAAACTGAATTATATATAATACACATGAGGTTCAGCTGTAAATACTGATGATATTTCCATTTAATCTTTTCAGAGAGATGTCTGAGATTTTAGTTGATAAGCAACTAGAATTCATACAAAGAATGGTTTCACGATAAAAGCATAGTAGCTTGGTTAATGGGTTTATCTCCTTTTTCAACAACAAATTAAGAGATACATTCTTCTGCCCATATCAAGAAAAAAAATTAATGCTATATAATTTAAACAATGTAGCTTTTAAAAAAGTCCATCAAACATGAGATTTACTTTGTTTCTGTCTGGCTGTAAAACAGTCTCTTATCACAGCCTTGTATTCAGGGATAGCAGTAAAATATATTAAAATACCATTTAACATTTCAGTATCAGTTGAAAATAACAACTGAATTTTTGAACAAATGCAGAAAATATTATATAAATTGCGGGATAGTCCAACTTTTTAAATCATTGGAAATCCCATATCCTGAAATAGAATATATGCGGGCTTACTACCATGCTTTAATGGGTTTATTCAAATGAATGGAAAGATTTAAAAAAAAAAAAAAAAATCTGCACACTGATTTTAATATTCATTTGTTAACCAGTTTGACCCCACGAATGGGTTGTCAGCGTTGGATGACTGGTTTGTGTATGGGTCCATATGATTTCCCACCCCTCCGTGGCTGTTGATGAGCAGCTCTAGTTTCCCTCCCAGGTGCAGGAAGAGCTGGAGAAGCATTTGTGCAGCTGCAGGTAAACTTCACAGAAGGACATTACATACTTCCCTTGGGCTGCTTAAGGCTTTCCAGCAGAGAGTTTTCTAGCTAAAAGACACAGGTCTGTATGGAAATCAAAAATAGCAGCTCTTTTTAATCATTCAGAAGACTGTCTACTGTGTGCACTTGCTATCAATATAAGCTTACTCATTTCTAGTCTAGAGTAGGAGCATTTGTGTATGGCACAGTGTACATCTAAGAAAAAATTCACAGCTGCTGCCAAGTTTTATGGAAAGAAAATATTTTAAAAGTTAATCTCACCTAAACCATCCCACTGAGTTACCGTTGCACTCAGGTGCTGCTGATATGAAATGAAATTTCATTTTTAAAGCCTTTGTGGAAATTAAAACATGGAGGAAATTAATTTCAGAACATCTCATCCATGTAAATAAGAAACTCTCTCTAAAGCTGCTATGAGAGGTCTCTGGAATCTGGATAGAATAGAGCTGATTTTCAGACAAGAAAGAACAACCTCCAGTGTCCTGGAGAGTACTGGGTAGAAATTGCCTGGCAGGTACCCTCATTCCTTGTTATTCAGCTAAGGCAGACATTTCGATGTACTGTCAGGGAAACTTCCTTGCCAGAAATCAGACCCTCTTGAGAAGAAATCCACTCTTCTATCCAGTTCTAGATGGATTTGCAGACCAAAATATTCCTGGCAAGTTCCGGTAAGCTTTTGTAGTCCACGTCTGAGTTTCTTGCCCAGTGTTTCTTTGATGCTTATTCCACTTTTGTTAAATCAGAAAGAATGTGAGCAACTGAAAACTGCCTGAACTCTTGGATTCCATTGGAAATATGTTAGAAAACCCCAGGGCTTTCCCCAAAGCTGGTTCAGCTCTAGGTAATAGCATCTTCAAAATCTCATAAGATTTCAATTTAAGGATTGGAAATGTTTTCATTTTATTTGAAGAGAAGGGAAAATTAAAGTGAAGGCTTTCAGGTGAGAAGGATTTGTTAAGATCTGAGCTGCCAAGGCCACAGTGATGTCCCACAGGCACACATGTGACTTAGTGGGGAAAAAACAGCAATCAGAGCATTTATTTTCAGTATTGAAAAGAAAGAGGCATGTAGAGGATGGTAATATAGCAATTTCATGTGTGAGTCCTTCAGCAGATCAAAGGAAAGCAGTGATTTAGCCATAGAAATATATTGTGATAATAGTCAAGTGTCCTAAGTTTGGCTAGGCCTCAATTTCCATGGTAAATATGGAGAACAGAATTCCTACTGCTAGTAGCTTAAAGTCTAAGACAATTGAAAGAGAAAATAACATTAAAATAGTAAGAGAGAAAAACTCCAACTTTTTTCTATGTAATTATGAACATCCAAAAGGAATTGTGAAGAGAAGTCAGCATTAACAGATGCAGTTAATGTTTTCAGAAATTCCCTTGCCCACTGGCTGTCTTGTGCCATTAAGAGACGCTGTATGACATTTGACAAAAAGTACTCTATTGCCTTAGAAAAAAAGTTTGCATCAAGGAAGTCTTTTAGGAAAAGGTGCTGCCTTTCCACCACTCATAAGCAGAATTTATCTTTGCATTTGATCTGCATTGATTAATAGGTGTAATTTTAGAGTTTTGAGGTCACTTTTTGGTGTTTTTTAAATTACAGTATAATAAAACTCCTGCATTTTTGTTAAGTGCAGTCTGTGGCTTTCTTGTTCCGGGTAGTATTTTCTTAAGGCTTGTTTTGTCTTTAAAAAAAAAAAAAAAAATTAAAAAAAAATCAAAACCAGCAACTAGCATCAGGATTATTTAAAAGATACTGTTAAGCATGGCTGGCCTGGCTCTCCAGCTAGAAGCAGTTGGTACATGTTAGCCTGCTGTTAAGTGAGTGTTAGCTATGATGGCACTACGGCTAAGTTTGGATTTTGTTGACCTGGATTATTCTTCCCTGGGTATTCGGTATTTGATTTTGGACTCAGGATTTTTCTTACAATTTGCTCACATAAGACGACGGTGTTTCAAAGACATCTAAGAGTAGATGTGAAGGTGATTTGGCTTTGCCATTCTTCTCCTTTTTCTAATTCAGATATGCATACTCCACCAGCCTAGAGTGTAATTTGCACTTAACATGAAACCCCCATTCTGTCTGTCATCTGTCTGGCTCTTGGACTGGATCCCAGGTACTACAGTGGAGATGATCCTTTGCTTGTTTCCCATCAGTCACCTTAAAGATTTTCAGGACACACTGCTGCCTTGTATGAATTTCAACCAAGGCAAGTTTTAGTTGCCTTTTCTGGCACCCATGAAAATTGAATGGTCTCAGATGTTTTGGGTTTCTTTCTGTGTCATTAGTCAGCTTTTTCTTGATGGCAGCTATGCTAAATTGAGCTGAGATAGACTGCAACAGCCGAGCAGAGAATTTGTGGACAAAACAGAACTGAAGTGTCTTTTGTCAGGAACATGTATGTTTTGAACGGGATCAAAATAAAGAGGTGGAACACATTCAAAATCACATGAAGCTGAGTCAGGGGAGGTTTAGGCTGGATATCAGGAAAAAGTTTTTCACCCAGAGGGTGGTTGAGCACCAGAACAGGGTCCCCAGGGAAGTCACCACAGCACTGACCCCGACAGAGTTCAAGGACAAAGCTCTCAGGCACATGGTGTGACTACTGGGGTGCGCTGAGCAGGGCCAGGAGTTGGACTCAATGATCCTGATTGATCCCTTCCAACTCAGCATATTCTGTGATTCTGTTCTGTGATTCCTGTTCCAGGTATGAAAACATACAAGTTCAAATCATACTCAAATTATCTGCTCATCTATTTGTATTGTAGCAAGAGAGACTACCTGTGTGTTTCCTGCTGGAAGAGGTAACACAAGTGTGCTTGAATACTCTTTGAGACCTGGGAAGAGATACTTCAAAGTCAAAGTCAAAATGTAAAGTAAGCTAAAAAGAGGACCTGAAGCTAGGAGATGCAGGATCTACAAAACAGTGGTATGGTCTCTTAGACGCAGTGCAGAGTGTTTCACATTCCTTGGCAAGATTCTCTGTCGGTCTCTCTTACTGTGATGGTTTTTTATATATAGTTATATCCAAAAGAAAATGGGAGAAAGGGAAGGGTGTGAGTCACCCCTTGTGCCTCCACTCATTCTTGAGCTTGCTGCTCAGGATTCTGTGGCCTTTTCAGTCATTGTTTTAACAGTCATTTTTTAGCACTTGTTTGGCTCTGCAACCTAAGAGCTAGGAGCCTGTTCCAGTGCAGGCTTCCCACTGAGTCACAGAAAGTTTAAAAAAAGAGAGAAATTCACAAGTTGTTTTGAAGCCTCACACTTGTAAAATGGTGACAATTCCCTTTTGATTCCATATAGCATCTGTCAGGAGGGTACTTGTATTCCATGGTGTCTGGCAGGAAGAAAATTAGAAGTCACTAAGGCAATTATTCAAACACTTAGGAACCTTATTACTATTATTGAGAAATATTAAGGTTTTCATGACGTCATGTGGAAAGCGGCGTTTCAAATTAGAAAGGAAAAACTTCCTCAGGAAATCTTAATGGATTGTGCTGATACTGTGCTGAGAGAGCCCTTGTTAAAACATGTTGAAATTTGAGCATATAATAAATACAAGCAGAGAGGGAAGGGTTTTCACATCTCAGCAAGGTGTCAGCAAGGAGATTGGAATGTCACAAAACTGAGACTTAGCCAGAATTGAGGGAGATAAGGGTTTGGTGGTTTGGGGAGTCTTTTAATCCTTTTCAAATGTTTGAGCCATCTCTGCAATGGTCATTGGGTGCCACACATCACAGACATTGGCAGGTCTAAAGCCTTTGTAGCTTCTGTATCTGGAGCATGTGAAAAAAAGCAGCTTTGCCCATGTGTTACTAAGAATTACCATGCATTTTTATAAACCATGTCCTTTTTTTTTTATTGCATAGAAATAATAGAAAAACCTGTAAAAAAAAAGGTACAGCATCCAAAACAGACTACAGTGTTTTTCATTCTGAAAATTCAAGTAAGGGCCTTGAAATGGCTCTTCAGAGCAGACATCTGTAGAGACCTGCAGGAGTACTCGGAGGTGGAGGTAAAGGGAGGTCCTGCCCAGCAAGGTGTCTGTCCATTTTAGGAGAATTTGGAGAGAGAAGCTCGCTGTTATGACAGGCATAGTCAGTTGCCTTGACATTTTACTAGAGTTTGCACCTTAGCCATTGGCAAGCAGTGTTGTGTGCTAAATATTTTGGCCTACAGTTACACAAGTAAAATCAGGTATCATTATTTGATTCGTTAGTATGTCTATCATTCTGTTCTTCAGTCAGTGTTGAGGACATGAACATCTCTTTCCAGATTGCAGAGGGGCGATTTCTGCATCACTAAAACAGGAGCTGTTACAAATGTGAATATTTGGTATTCTCACTAGTGCTCTGGGCAGAAAGTGTGAGCCAGCCCATGAGATTGGAAAAGATAGCAAAGCTCATTCAGCTATGCCTGCATCTCTGCTCTCCAGAGTGTCCTGTGGCTTGCATTTAATGAATTTTAATTTGACTGTCACAATTTTCATTGAATGACAGCTGGATCTTACTGAGTGCAAGACTGAAGAGCCACCTCAGTGGGGGTTTGAGCAAGGGCAGTTACAGATTCTCTCTATGTATGCTCCCTCTCATTGTTTTGAGAAGTCCCAGAGAACCTGCAGCTTTGCAGGAGAAGAATGTAGAGTCACCAGGGAGGTGTCTACAAAAGGTTGACTTGGGTCCTCTCTATACAGAAACATCTTGGGTAGTTCTACAATTCCTGACCCTTCTGCACCTCTGCTGGAGCGAATCTGAAATCTGGAAGGATGAGCAAGCTCTCATTTGGGTCAGGAGGTCCCTGTTTGGTGGGGAATCAGAACCAGGGAGGTGGCCCAGGGAAGAAGATTTGCTGTATGGTTAAAATGTTTTCTCTGTTCAGGAAGGCATTTGCATGTGGTTTCTGATGAGCACTTATTAAAGCTGGCAATGCCAGGGTGGCATTTGGTTCCCTTGGCAAGTTTACTGATATTCTGAAGTATGTGTGCACATTCAAGGACGTGTTCCAGAGTGTGCAATAATCCGGTTTGCAGAGATTCTGAACACACTAAAAATTCTCTACCCTTAGTAATCCAGGACCTGGTTATTCCAATGGAGAGTGGGTTTTTCATCAAGGGCTACCCAAATCTCAACAGTTTCACTTCAGAGAGTCTTGAAAAGCTGTAGGTTAAATTCCTTAACACTGTTCCATGTGACCTTAAAAACATCAAGGCAAGTAGTTGCTAAACTGAAGCTTTACCTTGAATCATGCAGAGGTCTGTCACTAGAAGTTGGCCTGCCCTTGGTTAAAGCTTAGGGATGTTCCATGTGTTGATGTAGTATTGCCAGCACAATGAAAAAGTCTCACATTTGAAAAAACACCGTCTTTTACCAGGTGTAGATTTTTAGTGCTTTGGAGCTGAATGCAGATATTTAGAGACTGTGGCGTGCTTGGTTTTTTCTGAGGCTTGGATGGGTGAAATTACTCAGACTGCAACATCTGGATTGACGTTGGACTAAATGAAGCAGAGGATCCAGGCATAGATCTCTCTCTTCGGCAGTCCTTTCTTGCACAAGCCTCAGTGCCTTGACTGGGGCTTCTGACAGCTGCTGCTGTATGTGCTGAAATTCTTAACTTCCAACTAACTACTTCTAAACATGCAGCAGAATCCTGGTTCCACTTTGATTTATTTCTAATTGCCTCAGGAGGTGAGAATGACGCAGTAGTCAAAAAGACTCTTGGGACATTGGTTATATTTAGGTGTTTATCTTTGCGCTTTCTGATTTGGAAATTTTCAAAGAGCTTCCTTCCCAAAACCTCAGGCGTAGAGGGGAACAATCATCTCTGATTTCACACAGTTTGCACTTTAGTAAGTCACTGGTTCAACTTGTGTGTGTGCCCTCTGGAGCATAGCATAGAGCTGTGATGTCAGGAGGCAGCCTCTGCAAATATAAAGGAATTAATAACAGACGAACAAACAACTGCTTGCTCTGTCTTTTCCTGATATTTTGCATGCCATTTAGCTTGTGATGAAAGCAGCAGTAATTTGCATCTCTAGGTCTGCTTATTGCTTCCAAACAAGTAGCCTTTTCTTTAGTTCTTTGGTTTTTGTTTATTGATTTATTCATTGTGTAGTGTTGAAGCTTTTCATATGCTAAATAAAGCAACAAGGGAATCTTAGACCTAGGCATGTTAAGATTTCCACAGACAGGACATTTGCTTTCAAAGTCAAATGCACTTTAAACTGTTGCTCAATATTAAATTGTAAGAGTAAATTTAACCAAGCAGCATGATGCTTTCATATTTTTCCCCAGTTTCTGGCCCTGAGACATCAGTCTGTCCCTGTGCTTGCTTCATGCCCTATGATTTATCATAGAGCGAGGACAGCAGAGGTAATGTGGTTACATGGAATCAGTATGGGGGAAAACACCACCTTAATCCTGTGCTGGATATAAGGAGTCTGATTTTCATCTTGTGCTCCAGTGTAAATTGTGGTGAGCTTTGTTTGACCCAGCTGAACTGCTCTTCCCTGTAGGAGGTAAATAGGCCCCCAGTTTTCTCTGAATTTCAGTGCAGAAGGTACAGCTTAGTGCTTGTGTCTCTCAACTGGCCTATTTAGAAATCACCATTTCCTATCATGGCAAATGGAAATCTTATGAGATTCTCAAGATCCCTGTGATGGACTGCTGGCTTCACTGAGATTTGGTGGAAGTGAGCCAACAGGCCCTAAAGCAAGCATTGTTGGAGTTGAATGATCTCAAAAATTCTATTCATAACCCTGAATCAGCGGTGGATATGTCTTCACAAGGACCCAAGTTCCATTTGTGGCTCCTGGCAGTTCAGCTTGTGAAAATATGCATGGATCTCTGGTAGCTGGAATGATAAAGGAGTAGCAATTTGCATATCCTTATTGAATACAGAGACCAGCATTCATTTGCAAGACATCATAAACCTAGGTAATGAATACAAATGAAAACTTGAAAAAGACAAAATTAATTGGTAAATTTTAATTACAAAGCTGTATTATGACACGGTAGCCAGCCACGGGTCTCAGTTGGGTTTCTGTATTTAATGGCATTGTCTTTCATCCACACTGGGGTAAAGGAAACTGTTGGAGTCGATTTTTCTCAGACCTGCTCTGTTGTCATGAAACTTGTGTGCTGAGGCAGAAAAGCAGCTGCCGAGAGCAAGAGGCAGGTCTGTGTCTGCAGGCATTGTGCTATAGCATGATTGGACAAGTCTTCTCATTTATTTGTTGTTCTGTTCCTGTTTTCTTGTTTACCTTCATTTCATTTTTGTTTTCAGTTGACATGTGGTCAGTAGGGTGCATCATGGGAGAAATGATTAAAGGTGCTGTGTTGTTTCCTGGCACTGATCGTATCCTTCCTAGCAGCCGTTCTGGCCCCAGTAGGTGCTTCCAACTCTTTCCCTTCCAGACCCTTCCCACTAGACTAGTGCTGACAAACCTCTGTTCTGTACCTAAAGAGCTGGGTTAAATCCCACTGCAAAATCCCTGCAAACCAAAATGTCAACAAACCATTACTGCCTCTCAGCAAAAAAGCCTTAGGTGGAAACCGCAGTAAGTACAGCATGAGGAGATGGAAAACAACATCCTGCATGGTTCATCAGAATAGCTTTCTGCAGCCAGTGACCACAGTTTTGTTGTTATAAATGTCTCTTTATTAATTTGGTTGTGTGTGGGAGGAGTGTGTTTCACAAATGAGTTTTTTTAAAGGGGGTAGCAGGGTAGGCACAAGCCACTGCTTACCTCAGGGTGAGATGTAAGAGGTTCTGCATTTCACACGCAATTCTGCATCTCTGATTAACTCAGATATGAATCATAGAAATGCTTATTTGTTATAGACTCATAGAATTGCTTATTTGCTTTGTTTGGTTGCTCTTCAAGTGGTATTCAAATACAAAATGAGGAAATGGTTTCAGTTTGGGCACAACTTCTTCCCAAGACTAAAATTATCACTTGGTAGTAGTTTAATGACTCAGAAGTCTGGAAGTTTCTTGGGGAAGTGTTGTAGTGGACTTGGGTCTGTCATCTTTTATTTAAGTACATGGAGCTATTATGTGAAAGCAGAATATATTCTTGACATCGAGAAGAAGTAATTTATAGATAAGCCCATTAAATCTGTGGACAAGCAGACTAGGAATATGTATATCATCCTTAGAGACCATTCTGCAGTCAGGCCTGAGGCAGCAATATTTCTTATTTTGTTCCATGCTTTGTTAAAGATTTGATATGCACTTTAATATTTATCAGACTGTGGAACACTTTCTTGTATATAACAGTAACTGAGATCAGTACATGCTTGGTCTAACTCCACTCCTTTACTGTCCATAGGATCATGAATATGAGAAATGGACATGGTCTGTGTACATATTTTCCTTCTATTTAAAATTCTGTACTTAGATGACAGAGGACTTTCCAGGCATTATTAATTTTTATGTAACTTTCTCTGAGTATGTGTGCATGTACACTTTTGTGTGTATATACACACCAGTTCACTTCAGCACTTCTGACCCCATTTACATTGTAAAGGGTTCAAAATTTTGATCAAAATGTGGAAAAGGTATCATCTGAAGAGCATTAAAGAAATCAAAGTAGGTAATTATATCAGTAATATCTTCACAGCCTTGTCTAGTAAAATTCTAATTTGTGTTTTGTCCAAAATGCTGAGTGAGCGTACCTGTACTGAAATGAGCAATACACTTTCCTTGTGTTTTGTATGATCTGGAGCACATCTCCTCTGCCTGTGTGAAAGTAAACCTCTCCCTTCTGTGTGTCCATGGAAATCATTAGCACTTATTTGTGCTCCAGATTTGCTGAGCTTCTGTTTCCTGTCAATGTGGAGTCAGACATTTGAGTGTACGGGTGAGCATCCCTCAGTGTTGTAGTCAGAACTGATTTTATGTTCATAGTCTTCCATTTTACAAGCTAACATTTAAAGATATCCCCAAATAAATCCAAAAAGAATTGAACATGTCTTAAGTAAAATTTCAAAGACTGGTTTCTTTGACACAGCTGCACACTTGTTAAAAAGAACTTATGCAAAACCTCTATAATTAAACCTTTGTGTGCCATCTATTATTGCAGTAACTCCACAGAAATTGTCATTACCAGCTGCTGATTTCTTTGGGATTGGCCTGTAATTGAGTTCACATTCCTCATTTTTATTTACAATACGTTGCTAAACTTGCACTGTGATTTCTGTACCGCTCTGCATTTCTTCTGCTGTTCCATGAGTGCTTATTCTGTGGGCAGAGAACAATGCTATTGCTTTCTTTCAGGCTGCTCTCCAAATTCATCCCCCACACCCCTTCCCTGCTGCTGAGCAGCCACGAGCAGGGGTTTCAGCACTTCTGGCTCCCGTGCCCATCTGTGCAGCTGGAAACCGGTCAGGAAGCTGCAAGCTCTGACCCAGCCTCCTGAGATTCATGACTTCGTGGCATCCTCTGCCTTAAACCTGCACAGAAAATGCTTAGCACTACTGTTAAAAAGATTATTTCTTCAGACGAGTGATGGAGTTGGGCAGCTGGATAATTCCATCAGCAGGGACTATAAGTCCTCAGAGCTCAAGGGCAGCATACTTAAGGCTGTATTTAAGTGCAGGAGCAAGAGTAATTAAACATCCATTTCTTTTGAAAAGTTTCCTCTTCAACATAAAGTGGGTTAAGCCTGGCAGTGTACCAGGATCTGCTATCAGCAATTTTTTCCTTAACAGGCAGTACTTCATTTCTCATCCACACTGTGATTTGAAGAATATTTAATACTAATTTGTGTCAATTTTTATGCATAAATAACCATGAGAAGCAGTTTTGAGGCTGAAAGATTGAAAATTCATGAGAAATGCACTGTCAGTCATATATTTGACTGCAAAATTTACTATTTGCCATTTTCCAGTGCTTAAGGAGTGTAGGTCATTTGATGCTGTTACTGTTTACATAACTAAATAGTCCATTCAGCTAACTTAAAAAAATTCAGTAGCAAAATTCAGAAACAGAAAAGCAGAAAATGCCTCTGAGTAAGTTCAGAGTGGAGTGCTTAGCTAGGGTGCTACTATGTTCCACTCCTGTAATCCATCTGAATTCACTGAAATCACTGGGGTGAAGCTCTGAACAGAGCCCTCCTCTATTCTCTTTTAAACTCCCAGTGGTGAAAAATGATTTGCAGTATGCAAAATCCTCATGGTCTTTACTGATCCTTGAAATTTTGCTATTTCTCCACAATTTTTGGTGTATGCATCTGATGCACTTAATTGTGTGCTACAGCTTTTTTTTTCTTTCTTTTTTTTTCTTTATTTCATATGAAGCTTCATTTCAATGTTGACAGCAGTAGTTCTGCTTTCAAAAAAACAATTAGCATGAAGCTTGCACGTAATGGTGCCTCAAGCAAGGAGAAAATGGTGACATGGTGTGTTGCATTGCCTCAGGAGCAATGTGACAAGCTGGCTATACCTGAGAGTCTGACTCTTGTTCCACGTGTTCTCCTCAAGATTTTATGAGGGCGACTGTTAATATTTTCTCATCGCTGCAGAAACGATCTGGAGGAGTGAAGAAGGTGCCTCAGTCCTCTGGTGAGCTGTGAAAATGGTGGTTACACATTTTCTTTAACTGCTGCAGGCATTTTGGGCAGACAAAGATGAATGTGCCTCTAAATCCTGTACTTGGACAAGCTCAGGGAGGCATGTATATATTCAGTAGAGAGATGTGATGCCAGCTGCTCTTAGTAAATGTCTGCACAAGCCTTTGCAGCCTTATTCTACCTTATTCTACAACTGCAATCATGCCATGCATGTTGTAGGGATTGGGCTATAAGGCGATTGCCGGCTCTTGTGCTCTGTGGAAAGTGTCTTTAAATATATGCCAGGTCTGTTCTCCTTCCTTGTCCCTGAGGGCAGTTTCCCAGGGGGTCCTATTGCCTGACTCCTTGAACAGCTGGAACTTTGCTTTCCAAAATTCAGGGTTCTGAGTTCACTCTTCACCTGACCCATATCCCTCAGGACTGCAAACTCCACCAGTGCATGATCACTGCAGTCCAGGCTGCCTTCAGTGGACTTCAGTGGTGTCTCTTCAGAACTGGGTTAACAGCTGGACTCCATGATCTTGAAGGTCTTTTCCAACCTAAACAGTTCTATGATTCTGTGAAATTCCTCCTGGAAGTTGCTAGGCATCAGTCTTACCAGAGCTCTTGAAATCTCCAGCCAGTGCCAGGTGCAGCAGCAGGTGTGTTTGTAGAGGAAGTTCTCCAGCCATCAACAGATTTGATGAGCTTATACTTCAGCTGAGCTGCTGAAGAAGTGCTGGGCAGAGCTTCAAAGCCATATTCAGGAGATAAACAAGGCCTTTTTGAGCTCAGGAAGGACAACTGAATTTCAGAAGACGGCCAAGATCACTAAAGATTCTCACAGGGTTAAAACTCACTCCCTCAGATCTTGTGTTGAGACTCAGTGGTCAGAAATTGAAGACCATTACCAGTGTGAGATGAAGAAAATGGACAGAAATACTGTAAGCCATTAGTACCCTTGAAGGACCTTTTTTTTTTAAAGTCTACTCTTCTGGCCATTTCATTTCAACGAAAACAAAACTATGTTTTTCAAGACTCATATTCTGAAACAGTAGTTTCACCTTTTGATAGATTTTTCCAGCACAGATTTAATTTACTTATAAACTTCACATCAAATTGATCTGAATTGCTGGTGAAATGCAGAGCAGAAAAATTCACGTAGTTTCTGAAATTACTTTTAAATGTATGTATTTTGCCTAATAACTTTGTCTAGGTTCCATAAACAAATGCTGCTGTATTGAGTCAGAATGATCTACAAAGTCCAGCAAGCTCTGTACACAAGTCATTATAGCACAGGCCATCGTCTTTTTTTAAGAGATGGGTTTGTACTTTCTAGGATTAGTGGCAAAATTATTTTTGCAGGCATCAGAGAAGATCTCAATAACCGCCCTAAGGCAGTTCTTCTGCTTTGTGCAGAAGATGCAGGGACTGTTCTGACAACACAAGAGAACAGGTTATTGGAAACTGTTCCAGCAAACCTTCTAAGAAAGAATTTTTTGGGTACCTTTTCTTTGTCAGGAAATCTGAGCTGATGGAAAAAGACACAGAGACTGCAGAAATTTTCCACAGAAGTCTACTGTGGTCTTACCTGTTAAAACAAGGACAGATTTAATAGTTACAGCAGTAAGTGAAACAGTATTTAGTGATTTTCAGGGTATTATTGGCAGTTAGAAATCATAAACTCCTTAGGAAAAGCAGCTTTTTGTATTTGCACAATAAATTAATTCTGCTTTAAATCCAAGATGAGAATTATACTCTGTTTGAAAAGCAATTTTTGGTGTGGTTTTTCTGAGAGCATCCATGCTCAATGAGCAGTGGTTCCATGGAAAATGTGATGTTTGTGGAGAAACCACCAAAAAAATGAGTGCCCAGGCTGTGAAAAACCACTCCCAGCACTACTGAATGGATGACAGATTATCCATTGCCTACTTAATTATTTTCAGTACAGCAATGTAGCTCTGTTAGAAAAGTTTGTACTAAACACAAATTGTTTGAACTTTGACAGTGCACTAACAGCTTATAATTTTATCTTGGAACACCTGCCATCTGTATGTAAATACAAGGAAAATGAGAACACTTGCACCTATCCAGTAATGCAACTCAGTTCATGCATTTTGACAACTGCTGTATTGCATATTTATTATATTTTCTCATGGACATTTTTTATTTCCCTCTTTATTTAACCTTTTCTCTTTGCTGACTTCCTATCCTTTGAGTGATGTGCCCAGCTTCAGCTTCTTGAAAGTCAGAGGAAACGTAGAGAGAGAACTGATGCTAAAGATGGGTAGAATATTACTGAGCTGAGGGTTGCTGGAGTTGACTCAGCTGATACAGACTGATAGATACAAGAATATATAGAATGGGGTATGCTGTTGAATATTCTTGAACTTCAAGGCCAAAATTTGTCTTTCCTTAAACACTGGGAAGCTGAGTAACTGATAACTGTTGTAAAAACTCACTCGTAGAGGGCAAAAGGAGCTTTTCAATAACTGCACTGATAAAAGCACAGAATGGTTCTGTTTTCTCCTGATTCAGGAAGAGGAGCAACCCTACAGTTACCAGGAACTTGTTTTCTATGTTTTGAGTTTGAGGAGTCTGTTCTTGATTTCATATCGAAGTTGTTGCAGGTACACCTGAGATACAGAAACAAAATGGTACAAACTTTACTGACAGTAACAACAGAAACATTTTAGGATTGTGCTGTATCTCTCAGATCCTACTTCCTGTACAGACTCCTAGGTGGCTTTTATAAACACTTGTAACATTTTTTTTTGTTTTAACACCTGTGGATGCCCCATTCCTGGAAGTGTTCAAGGCCAGGTTGGATGGGGCTCTGAGCAACCTGAGGGGAAAGCTGTCCCTACCCGTGTCTGGAGGGTTGGAACGAGATGATCTTTAAGGTCCCTTCCAGCCCAAACCATTCCATGATTTTATGTTTATGATTTGCTTGCTGCTGTGTAAGCACAGATGCTGAGCAACTTGAGTAGAATACCAGGGAAAAGAAAAAAAAAAAACCAAACAAACCAGTATTTGAAAATTCTTGTTAAGGAGTCATAGATGTGCAACCAAAATGTTAATGACATCTGCACAATGAACACTGCTGTCTCCTAAATCCTGAATGATCAATGGTAATCTTCTGAAGTAATTTATTTTTGCTGCGTTGTTTTTTGTTATCACCACATTCTGTTATACCATATAAATAGCAATTACTATTCTGAATGTTGCAAAGTATTTTCTGTTGCAGTCTAACTTTTATAAATGCCACATTCTTCTCAAAGTGTTCACCATGGAACAGAAAATGCTCTATAGTTACTGTCTTGTCAGATGGTAGCATTTTCAATTCCTTTTTTTTTTTTTGTTGTAAACTGTGGAAAAAATGTGAATGTGACACTGATGTCTCCCACTGTGAAGCTGGTTAGTGACTTTTTTAGCAGATTTATTTTTAAAAGAAAGGTCCAATTAAAAATTTAAAAAAGAAAAAGTTGACCTATCAACTTTGCAGTTGTTGTCACAGTTTGGTGTTGGGGAGGGAAATGCAGAACAGTTCATAGTAGTTATTCTAATTTTGGCAAGTTAGGAGCATCAGCCTGTGCCTCTAAATAGATGACTTTACTGTGGAATCTGATTTTTTCAAAAGAAGCGCTTTATTGTTCATTCAAAATATTATTTTCCCATTAGAATTTTTATGGCTTTGCTTTAGAAAGATATGTCACTTAATCTGCAGTTCAGCTTCTGGTTATTTTCCAAATAAATAACCAAATATTTAGAAAACAAAGGAGAACAATGCTTAGGAGAGTATAAGGCTGCAAAGAGAAAAGGTGGTTGGTGAGCTTGAGGCAACCTGAGTCCTCAGTGATAAAGCTCCATTCAAAAGATACACATTTTAGATCTATTTTCTTAAATCTTTGCTGTAACTCTGTATGGCCATCTTAATGTTATTAAATGCCATATTGTTAGTGCCAGAGGCAAGCTAATAAATCCAGGTTAGATCTCTTCTTCTGTCTTAAATCATACAGATGCTGTTGTGAATAGTTGACACTTTTTCCTTGATCCTGCTTGGGGCCATGGACAGCTGAGCTGATTCAAAATGCTTTTAAGCAGACATTTCATAATTTTCTGGAGCTTTGCATTGGAATTCTTTCCCACTTTCAGCCTGTCTAACATTTGCTTAATTTCAAGGGAGAAAATAGGATCCCCTGATTTTCTTCTTTAAGGGATTTTTCTCTGAAAAATTTCTGTCAGAGTTATGTGACCACTACCTTTTAGTACCATTTTTTCAATAACATCAGTAGTTACAATCTCTAATCGATTAATATAACCTACTGTAGATTTTGATTCACATTAGGACTGTCCTGTAGTAACATTTGTTTCCTGCAGAATTGCTGAAGCTAATGCTGACTGCCAGCTAGAGACAGCTGGCTATCTTTGCTTTGATGTGTAGACCTCAGATTTTTTCCAAGACTTTTTTTTTTAATCTTGTACCATGACAGGTAAAACTTCTCATCACCAGGTGCATCACAGATGCATCACACATGGTGACTGTATAAAACATTACAGTAAAATGGAGCTGCACCAGCATTCTGCAAGAACTCTATTACGTTCTTGCACATTTTCATGTATTGGACTTCCGAATATAATCCCATGCTTGCAAGGTCTAGGTAAGTGGAGTACCATTACTAGAGACAAAATGTGTGTGTCCATCTGACTAAAAAATTATCTAACTGCTTTCACTTAGCATAGTTTTGTTATTGCTATTATCAGGACAAAAACAGTCCTGAGTGCTCCATCATGTCAATTTTTGTGTGTTTGTGTGTGTTTGTATATGCAGATGTATCCAAAGAGCAAATGAATATGTTTTATTTAAGGGTTTTGGCGGTATATGAGCAGCAACAATAGTCAGAAATAATACAGTATGGAAGGACCCATTCAGATCATTCATTACTCAGAACCAGTCCCTGAGGTTGCTGTGACCTAAAGCCTGACCTTTTGGCTCTTGGTGAGAGACAGGGCTGCAAAAGGTCCAGTGCTGTCCTGCAAACCAAGTCCGGTCAAGGAGCAGAACATGGTGGCTCTGCCTGTTCCCTTGCCTTTGGCTCTCATTTTTGCACTGATGACTCCATCTCAAAATGTCCCAGTGGTAGGTGGTAGTCTGCTTGTGTGTTGTTTCTTAGTGAGAGCCTTTCTGTCAGCTTAGAAGAAATGTGTGCCTGTTGTCTGTGGATTTTCCTTCTCCCCTCTCCATCACCACTGAGAGTGGTTCCCCCCACTTCGGCTGTATTCTGGAAACTTCTTGTACCCCTTTTCCCTTATTGCTCATGTCTAGGGCATCTTACTACATCTTCCCTCTCAGTGTGTCCAAGTCCCACATAATTCTGCAATCCCAAAGATCATTTTTTTCTTTGGCCTTCACTAAACACCTGGGAGATGGTTCCCCTGCTCTGTACAGGGATGACCTTCTTTGGAGCAAGTCCTGTGTTTGTCCCTCCCTGTTTATCAAACATTTCACTCAGCATGCACAGGTAATGCTTCCAGTGATGGTTTTAGAACTTGGCTCTCTCACCCATTTAGCTTCTCTTGGCATAACTAACAGCATCTTCATTTCTGTACTCTCTGTTCTTCTCTGCAAAGCATTTACACACTGTATTCTCAAGTTCCTCAGAGAGACCTGCTTCTGAAGCAGTCCAGACAGCAATCCCTGAGGTGTGTTAACTTGAACACAAGTTTAAAATGGCAAACCATTTTCTAATGAAATATTTAATGAAATATTCAGGCTACTCCTTGAGCAGCTGTAGCCTTAGATAACTTTATTGTCGTTGCAATTGTTTGGTTTTCTGTTGAGAAAAAGATATTTTTCATGGACAACACAAGATAAGCTACATACAACCTATGGAGTGTGTGTGGGGGAGGGACTTTTCTACACAAATCTTCACTTTAGTTTAAAAAAATAAAAGATATTCAGAAAAATCTTTCCAGACTGCTGCTATTTCCAGCAACTTTTTCAGCTGAAAATAAAACTATTCAAAACACTGTTTTAGAATTCTTAAAGCATATGTTCGAATGATTTTTGTTCCTTTAAACACTTTTGATTAGTAAACCTGCAATTTTTAAATTAATTATTTGCTCTTTTTTTGTTCAAATAAGATCGTTCAGGTAAATCTAAATTAAGTCTGTCTTTACTTTTCCAGATATGTGAAAAGACTGTTTCCATTTCCCTAAAATAAAATACTTTAAAAAAAAATCTGAAATTGTTACTGCAACCAAGAACTGGTTTTTGCTTGGCTCTATAATTTCTTTTTTCTTGTTATCTGTCTTAATATTTGGAAAACTCCTCCACACTTACGACACTTATGACAATAATAACTTAGAAGAATAATTTTTTAAAAAGAAATCTCTGTGCTGAAATGCTTTGAATGTTTGTCTTTTAAAAGCCTTTTATTTCCAGTGTGTTCTTAACAAAACTCCCTTCATCATATTTCTTAGAATCAATGTACCCATGGCTGCATGTAATCCTCCTTTTTTTTATCCCCATGTAGTCATCAGGTTCTTAGCTCTGTGCATTTGTGTGATGTAGAGATGCTACTGATAATTTGCTTTTTTGTTGGTGCAATGTCTTGTTCTGAACACGGCTGAAAGAGCTACATAACTCCTATCAGATGCCTAAATGTTAGCACAAGAAAACTAAAAAATCAGCACCTCAACAAATAAAAAGCTCAGTATGAAATGCCTGTAATACAATTTCTTTGTAAGCATTAGACCCCATTTCTCATTAGTCAGTATCAGTTTAGCAATGTAGCTGTCACACTTTCAGTTAAAGAGAAGCATCTGTCTACACCTGTGCGTCATTTGTCTATAGGAAATGAGTCCCTGTGCCTTCTTATAAAATCAAACAAATTGTCTTTGAGGGGTTGTCAGTTGGCTGGTATTGGAAAAATTAGCATCAATGAAGTTATTGGAGAGAGCAGATGAGTGGAAGGAGGTTTTTGTCTTGTGCAGAACTTCTTTAAGCCAGCTGGGTCTCCCTCTCCACGGACTGAACAGAGAGGCAGGTGCACATGTTCTTCCAAGCTGACATTGTGGCAATTATCTGCTTGTAAAAAAAGGAGTGAAAGTCATTGCGTTTCAAGTTTAAAATAAAAATGGTAACAACTGTTGACCCAAAGAGAGGAATCTGTGTGTTGTCCTGTGGTGGGCATGGTTTTAGAACTGCACAATTTCCTCAAATTTTATGAGACAGTTTTTCCCTTTGCCGGCTGTAGGACCTGGACAAATAGTGAGAAGAGAAGGAAAGATAGTGACTGTATGGATGTTATAAAGGGATTTAAATACCTCTGAGGATTCTCAGAGAACACAAGCAGAAATGTCAGGAGGCTACGTGGGGGTTTGCGTTTTGTTTCCCTTAACTACTGGTGTTCAGATATTGATCAGTGGAATAAAGTTATTGAGCAGCTGGGAACACCCTGTCCAGAATTCATGAAGAAGCTGCAGCCAACAGTTCGGAACTACGTTGAGAACAGACCCAAGTATGCTGGCCTCACCTTCCCCAAACTTTTTCCAGACTCTCTCTTCCCAGCGGACTCGGAACACAACAAACTCAAAGGTATGTCTGACAAAGGGACGTGGTTCGTGTGAAACAGCTGCACTGCAATGAAGGGCTTTTCCATTTTTTCTTCTCTTTATCTGCACTCCATTTAATGCAGTTAGTTGCAGACCAGTGACTGCATGGATTTTGTTCAGCTGAGAGGCAGGCTTTGGAAATGGTTTTTGGAGATCCTGGTGCTTGCCCAGTCAAGGGAACATAATTGCTGATGCACTGAGCATATTCCCATGTTGTTCCATGTGATGATCCATAAGGAATTGGAGTGTTCCTTTACTCTTATTCTTGAACTTGTAACACAAAGGAACAATAGAAATTCTATCGGGAGATCTCAGCACTTGCATTGTGGTTTTTTAGGTGAAAAATACCAGTTCAGCCAGACGCCTGCCTCATAGCTCTACCTTTACTAGAAAATACAAATGTAGTACCAACATCAGCCAAAATGATGTAGCTAAGGTTTAATATCCACTGGGGTGGATTTCTTCTTTTGAAAAGGTCACTGTGGGTCACTTAAGATATGTGAAGTGGAAAACGAACTTAATAACAGTGTGACTAGATATCAGATATCTCCCTGTAGAAGAAAAATTACCATGATTTTAATCATACATTGAAGTCTTTTTTCACTTGAATGGGGCATTGACCTTCGATGGGAAAGAGTGGTTACTGTGTGTTTAGCACAGAGCCCTGGAGCCCCTGCAGACTTGTGCTGTGTGTTGGCTCTGCACCACTCCAGTCCTTGCAGCCACTCACCATGGTGGCATCGAATGGTTTCTGATCGCTTGCAATTTGCATGTCATTACACGACCCAGGATTTTCTTCCAGTTAACAACTGCTTCATAGCCAAGCTGCTGTCCTGGCTCTGGGAGTGAAGGGAAAGGTTTGAGCAGATGCTTTTGGATACACAGAATTTTGTACTTCTACTACAACACAATTGAATAATGGAATTTTCCTGCATTTGCCGCTAATGAATAGAAATGACTGTCAAACAGTGCTGTTATCTTTTGGATACAGAAAGCACATACATTTGAGCATCCTGAATGCCAGTTTTTTAGATATAGCCATGAGCAAGAAAGGCTGCATTAAGAAACAGTTACTTGTGCAGCATTGTATCATGCCATGCCCTGCCTAAATATTTCACCATAATGTAATGTTAATGGTTTAATTAGATACTCACCCATGTATGATGAGATACCTAATAATATTTTTGCACTTACTGCTCTTTGCAACTTTTTTCCTTTCATTGTCTTTTTCACTGACACAGCAAATAATTTTGAGCATCCAAGAGCTTAGAATACTAAATGGATAATAATAATAGAGATATGTGTCGTTATAATTTTTTCATCTGGTTGGAGATGGTATTTTATATTATATTTTTTTACAAACTCCAAATAGAAAAAATCCATTTGGGTAGCATAAAGCTGAGTTTGTGGCCGGATAGGCACAATGGGATATATTATCTGGTAAAATAAATCAATGCTGCAATGTAAAATTTAATGTGCATATGTATATATAGTGGAGGAGGATATGCCCCACTGATGTAAACTTCATTATGCAGGACAAACAACACTCAAGCAGTTCCAAAACACTTCCATACAACTGTGGTGCCAAGGCTACAGATTTGAAATTATTGCTTCTAAGGGGATGCCTTAAGATTAGCCTAGTATCTATGCCTCATTAAAATGTTTAATGCCTCACAGCAGGTTAGGTAAAAAGCTTTAAAACATCCAGAGAAGTGCGGATGTTTTTCTGAGCCAGTCTAAGACTGCCTGTAAGTTTCAGGCTTTGATTTAGTAATGCCATGATTTTAGACTTCTCTATGAGAACTTTTGTACTCTGATCCTGGTAATAGTTACAGATGCATCAAGCACTTTTTTCTTGGTTATATTATTCAGCCCTCTCTGTGGAATCTGCACACATGTAAAATGTCACTGAATCTTGTTAGGGGGCTTATGATATCCGCCCTGATTTTTGGCACTTTTCTAATGAATCTGACCTCAAACGATTACTGAAGAGCTCTTGCTAATGAGAAGACAAGGGAGCAGAAGTACATACACAGTCTCTAAAAGAGTTGTGCCACTGCTGTTTTCCTAGCCCTACTAACCCCACTCTGGAGGCAGCGGTTGTTTTGTACTAACGCTGTGTTCCTCTGCTTTCCTTGTTCCAGCCAGCCAAGCCAGGGACCTCTTATCAAAGATGCTGGTCATTGACCCGGCCAAGAGGATATCAGTAGATGAAGCCTTACAGCATCCCTACATTAATGTCTGGTACGACCCAGCGGAGGTGGAGGCGGTAAGTGAGGCAGCACTCCTCCCTTCGGAGTGCTGAACACCAGTGGGACTCGGGGATTCCTGCTGCTTCACAGCAGCGCCATGATGAGCGAGCTGTAAAGAAACAGCGCCGGGACTCTGCTGGTCTGGGGATTGATGTGAAATGAGATCTGTAGGGACAGGATATCTCTCTCTTTATTAGATTAGCTGATAATAAGCGGGAGGAACAAAAACACTTCAAGCATATGAAGCCATTTTCTGTTTTCTTCTAGAAAGGATTTTGAGTCCGCTAGCTCACCTTTTCAGCTACAGAACCCAATCTGGCAAAAGATACTTTTTTTCCAAGCCTTTCTCTGTGGAAGATAGCAAATACCACTTTGTCTGTTTGTATTCAAGGAGATATGTAGAGAGAAGGAGAATTAAGCAAAACAATAGTTGGGATTATGGAAAAAAAAAAAATCATGAAGTCAGGATCAGAAAAATCTTAGCAGGACATAAATTCTTCCATAAAATGAAGCAGGGGCTTATGTGTTTTCCTGGGCTGTGGTTCAGTGTACAGTATAATGTACACTGTGTGCAAACAGAAATGGCTTTTTTCTTATAATCCTGTCATGCTCTAGACACCTCTCTGTAAGCCTTGGTGAGGCTGGTGTTAACAGGGATAAGTGCAATCTGTCAGCACTTCAGTGGCATGGTATGGTATAAGGGGTAGAGGTATAACTTCAGAGAGGTGCTCCATAATACTCTGTGTGAAATGTATAAAAACAGGTTTAGAAATCTTACTTAGCCACCATAGGAAATTAAGACCTTGTAAAATTAAATCACTGCTCTTTAGTGATATGCTCCAACACAGTCTGTGTTCTTGAAAGTGCAGTAAACTTCAAAAGTCAATAGAATGCTCAACCCCCCATCAAATTTCCAGCACATAGGATTTTTTCATAAGGTGTTACTTAGGAGTATTTTATAGAGCTTGGTTTTGCCAGTCTCATTTTCAGAGGAAAAGTTAAATTGGAAGACTTTCTTTTCACAATGAACAGTTTATTGAATTATAAATATCCATCTGTTCATGCTGACACACCTTTGGTGGTTAGCTATAAATCATTTACTAATTATTTTCTGGAGAAAAATTTCCAAAAAAATATTTGTGGTTTTCTGTCCTTGTTCAGAAGAGTGCTCTCCAGCAAGCACTCCACTGAGATGTCTGCCTGTCACAGTTGCAGGAGAGCTAGGATTAAATTCAGTAAATATTTCCTAATGCCATGCATTAAGCATGCCATGGGCAACAGGGAAATGACTTGTTTCACGTATTTTTGTTAGATCTTGCCAAATTTATAGCAGGGATGGGAGTTGGTAGGCATCTAAAAACATTCAACAAATTAGCTGTTTGAGAGGTAGATACATGCGCTCACTCAATAGTCTGACTGTGAATTTGCCTATACTGAATGAAAATATAAGCTATAATAGGGTACAACTGAACAAAGAAGTAGCATTTGAATAACATTTCAAAGCCTAAAAATGGCTATGCAGCTCGTTAGTGTTGGATTTGCAGCATGGTGAGGCTCTATGAAGCAACCCTGCTTTTTCGCAGACTGCCCTGCAAATGTGCAGCCAGGGAACCTGACAAGAAAGCAATGGGAAAATCAGTGACAGAGTTGTGCTTGGTCATTTGCATAGTGCTTAACTTCCCTCTATTGTTCCTGGTTTCCCCACTGGGATTTAGAAGCCTGCAGTGTGTTGAACAACTGCCCTTGTTCACTGCACTCTTTTGGTAACACTTGATAAGCACTTTTACACAGACTGAGGTGTTTCATCACCTAGCTAAATGTTTGGTAGTGGGAGGTTTTGGGTTTTTTTAAAGTTCTTCTTCCATACTGTAACATGAGACAGGATTCCTCCCACTCTCACTAATCCTGTACAGTAGGGATAACACAAAAATTAGGATACAGAGGTATTAAACAAGATGACATTTTCAGCCAGTATAGTACTGGGGAGGGTAGAATTAGGTAACTTCTGCTGTCTAGTTAGATTCCACCTTCTCCCCAGTAAATGACTTCATCAAAAGCAGCCAAAATCTGCTGTACAGAGCCCATTTCATTCAGAAGCACAAGAGGAGAAGTAACTGAAAGCATTTAATGTGACAGGAATTTTGAAGTGAGCTGTTGCAATGTCATTAAATGTCAGCATGTGCTGGAGTAGACGATGAGGAGCACTGAAGCCAGCTCGGGGAATAAGCAGAGAATTTGGTGTCAAAGTTTAACCTGGAGGTAACAACCCCCTGTGTCAGCCCAGATTTACAGCATTGTAAATGTGAGGGAAACAGATAAAGCAGCCCTACCCAGTTAAAAAGCAGACTAGTGAGACAGTTACAGTCCCTTTTTATAAGTCTATTATAAGTTTATGGTCTTTCAGAGACGGTGTGGGGGCAATAAAACTATTATGTCTCGTTCTAATGGGCAAACACTGCGCACAAATGGGAAGGGGTAGGAGTGCAATACCTTTTTCCCTGCAATGTGTGACAGCATTAAACTCTTCTGGGTGGCCCTAAATGCCAAGTGTGATTCCCTGACACAGAGAGGAGGATGAGCTGTTATTAGATATGGGACTTACTATTCACCAACTGCAGGAAGTTCCCCAAACAGTGCTGAGGCTCTCCCACAGAACTTTTGCATGAAACAAACCACAGCCAAAAGCCCTCAATAGCTCTGAAACAACATCATACTCACAGCTAGAAACAGGCCTTGCACAGCTTTTGAGCTTACCCGTGGGTTTTGGATTTAGAGGGAATTCTTATGCCTAACATTGGTAGTTTGCCAGATTCTTTTAAGCACATGCAGCTTGCCACAGTATCTCTGATAAGCAAGTCACAGTGTTAGGTTCTGCAGAGCATACACCATTGTTCTGAAATTATTTTGAATAGCATTACAGTTAAGATAAGTTCTGTATTCGGCCAATGACAACTGAAAATAGTGTTTAAAAAAATAGGAGAACGCACAGATAATGTATGGCTTGGGTTGTGTGGAATTCCCAAATGTTAAAATTTGTTATCAATCTTCGCACCTAATTTAAATGTAGGGAAACAAGAGTTCACATGGCAAAAGTATTATTTACTAATATTACGCAGGAAATCTATTGTAAAATCAGAATAGGAACCTCTAGACTTTACTTCTCTGCTTTGTTTTTCAGTTCAAAACTCTTTCCTGAAAGTTTTATGCAGAAACTGTGTCAATCCACTTTTAAACAAATATTATGTTTATTATTTTCATGTTAGAATATTTATTTTACCTATATTACAGCATTTGGACTATTTTATGAATAAATGACACACCCGATACCTTTTCTCCCTTGAATTGCTGTTTTATTTTTAGGAAAGGAGAGGTTTCCAATGTCTTTTGCCTCTACATGCAGACTATCCTGTTTATTGTAGATGATCTCAGTATCTCCCTGATGACATATTAGCTTCTCTGTTTTCCTGTCTGAAAGTGCTGTGCTTGAGACCATTTTCAATTACACAGCTGCCTTTTTTTTGAAGCTGCTATACATTCTCACCCTTTATTGAGATTATTTGTGAATAAATCCCAATCTGATATTTAATTTTTCATATCTACCCTAATGTTTATGTCTATTTGTCAGTCACTGGATTTTATCCCAAAACGATCAAATTGTGAACAAAATGGATTCCTAGACATGTTCTTTAGCATAGTAAAGTTCTTTGATATATTTGAAAAAACCCTTCATGTCATATTGGATTCCATTTTGGAACCTCTTGAATATATGTGTGATCTCATATTGATTCCTATTTGGGAAAACTTGTTCCATTTCAAGGGAACAAACCTAGTAGCAAAATTTGCTGTAGATTTTTATGTGATCTATTCTGTTAACTGGTTTCAAAATTTGCCTTGGACTTTCCTGTACCTGCAGTTACTGTTTGTTATCTGATGTATGCCATCTACTAGAAGAGATATTTCTATGAAACAGAAAGATCAGGTGTTAAAATTATTTCTTTCAAGTATTCCTCTATGTTGATAGTATTTTACAGCAGTGATAGATTTGTGGTGTTTTATTCACTGTAACTCACACGGCTTTCATTGCTGATTTTATTTTCATAGGATTTATGTTTCACTGGGGTATTTCTGCATCTAGGACCATGCACAGGGGGCTGAGTTGTGAATTATCATTCATTTTTCTGTGCATGCCTATCTGTGTGTTACCTTCCGTTAATGTGATGCTGTTTCCAGTGCTGCTAATGAAAAGAACTTGGTTTAGGGTTCTAAGTCTGAGGTCCAGGACAGAAACTGCTGCTGTATTGTCTTAGCCCTATATAAACTGTCTGTGGCCAGCTGTTTGTTTACAATGTTTACAGTTTGTTTAAATGAATTTCAAGGTTCATCCTTTGTCAGAATTGGAAAAAAAAAATCACCCTCCTCTAATTTTACCTGTGAGTGCTAAGGATCCATTATGATGGAGAAGCACTTTGGAGAGCTCTATGGCCTTGGCAAACACACTTCAAAGAAGGTGTCACCTTCACTACAAAAAAGCAGGGCTGTCAGGTTGTGCACCTTTTCTGGTGTTCTTTTCTCTTGCTCAGCTCTGTGCATATAGAAGTTTTATCTAAGTTCTTTGATGAGCTGCCACATTTTTTAGCACTCAGTTGCAGGGCTTGGTTTTTTGCTTAGAGATTGATGGTGTGCATCTGTTGTCTCACAAAAGAAGTGTGCAGCTCTGCTTTGTGCACCAGCACAGATATTTCCTCTAGTCAACAACATCTATCCATTTATAGCTGATTGATTACAGAAGCTGAACAGAGCTTCTGCAAAAATCTTTGTTAATGTCAGTGAGGAGGAGTGGTTAGAGAAGAAAGAGGCATTTCTTTTCTTCATTTTCTTTTTTGAACCAAACTTCATCTTTTTCCAGCTTGCTTTGTTGTATCTTCAATCTGTTCAGTCATCTGTGTGTAGCTGAGGAATCTTGACTCCTGCTGCATGGCATCCTTATGGTCCAGCTGTTCAGAAACAGCCCAGTCTACAGTTTCATTGATGCACATTATCTGTAGAGTTTTCCAAAGCCTCTGCAGAAAATCCAAGGAACAAATGAGCCCAGAGTCACCTTTTCTTCCATATCCATAGCTGAAATCATGCCTAGCCCACTGTGGAATCCCTTGGCAATACAGGGTGAAATCCCAAGCACTTGGTAGATAGAGAGGTGCCAGACCCCTGGTGACAAGCACGCTGGTGTACTGGGGCTTGCACTGCAAAAATAAAAATAGAAATGGTATCAGTAACACAATTTAGGTTGTAGCAAATCACCAAGGAATTTTTATATTCACTTGTTATGAGGATCTAAGCTATTTTTAAAAATGTTTAACCTCACACCATTAATTTTTGCAGCCTCCAGTCCCTCTTTCATCTGCATTATCTTGCTAATTCCATGGCTGCCTTGTTGTGCTGCTCCACAACCACTGATTGGGACCCTGTGATTCTGGGAACAGATGCAGACTCAGTCCTTTCTCTGTCACACTTTCATCGCAAGGTCTGCACTGTGCTGGCACTAGCTCTGCAGAGGCAGGGACAGGGATGGCAGGATTTGCTCTAGTGTGAGCTTCAGCCCACTCCCTTTGTTTTCTAGCAGTGGCATACAAACCAATCTGTGTTGCTGTGCAAAACTGAGAATACATCAGTTTCAACGTATGTTTTGCTTTCTTCTCTAGTGAAAAGCTACCCCTCCCTGGATATTAGAATGGTATTTAACAAATCTGGTAGTCTCCTGCTGTTTATCTGACATATAAACCTCCCCTGTCTTTTGTGTGTTGGGCTTTCAGATTTGTTTTTTGATTGGTTTTGCTTATTTCTTCGTTTGGATTGCCTATTTTTTTGTTTTTTTCAGAAGGAGACCCATATCGATATTTTCTGTTGAGTTTTTTTGGTCATTTTTATTATGTTCAATGAATGTTACATTTAATGCAAAAATATTTTGAAAATCAATTTGTAAAATGGAAAAGCCAAGACCCTTTGAAACAACAAGGGATTTTTTAGTATCTACAAGAAAAAATATAATTAATTCCTTTGGTTCTGCATCCAAAAATAGATTCCATTCTTTGTTACTGTTGCCAATGCAACTACTTACAAATCAATCTGGTTTGGGGAGAAAATGGCTGCCTTAACTAAAGCTAGATGCTGCCACCCATAGGATTGATCCATCATTGCCTTGATTTAATGTTAGAACTCTATACTTTTTCTGAGACTTACAGAATTGCAGAAACAGCTAGGCTGGAAAAGACCTTGGAGATCATCAAGTCCAACCTATGGCCTAACACCACCTTGTCAACGAAACCATGGCACTGAGTGCCACTTCCAGCCTTTTTTTAAACACCTAAACCAAGTAAACCATGTAACTCTCAGTTGACATGTGCAGCATGAAGGATTCATAGGAATGTCTATAACACTGCAGCTTCATCCACATGGAAAGTTAATGATTATGAACTCAATCATTTTCTAAGGTGTTTAATTTAGGTAGCAAAGTTGGTTTTAGGCAAAGCTTTGCACCAAGACTGAAATCATGTGCCTAGGAGGACATGGGTATGGCGGCTGTTCTGATTGTTCCATTGCTGTGACAATAGTTGTATATGATCTTTAAAAACCTCCTTTCCTCCATCTACTTTTAGAAATTTGTTTTTAAAAAAACCACAAAATAAACAAGTAGCAGAAAAGGGGTGGTCAGCCTGGAGGGGATTATAATGTATTGATAACAGTGTATGAAGTTTTGTGGTTTTCATTAGGATAAATGAGAACTGTGGGAAAATAAATTCTCCAAATAGTTTTGGTATTCTCAGCTCACCTCTCTGCCTTGAATCAATGAAAAGGTGAGGACTCAGGGAATTTTGATGGGAAAGCTTCACTTGCCCCAGTGTAAAGCACTGGCCTGGCCTCTCAGGAGAGCTCCATTCAATTGTGCTCTGCACAGGCTTTAGAGGTTACAGACCCTTCTCTGTGAAGAGCGGGAATTTATTCATATCAGAATCCTGCTGAATATTTGTTACCCTGCACTCCCTCGTGCTTGCCAAGAGCCATGTTTTATATCTGTGGGTTCTGCTAACTCACAAGTAGAGTCTGCAATGTAAACACTGGCAGAGCAGTAGAATGCTGTGCAGGTGCAGCTTCTGGCATCCTGCACTGTGTGAAGGACAGTTTAGTTGCTCTCCCTTGTTTGACTCCATAGAAAAATAGGAGCTTGTTAATGAGTGAGATTATTCTGGGCTCTGTCCCTGGAAAATGCCTTTGTTTCCAGAATGTATTAATCTAGGCAATGATTACTGCTGATTTTCTTGTTGCCTATCAGCCAATTACCCCAGCTTAAGATGCAGCTTAATAGAAATAAATTAGAAGAAACATAAGCCAAAGATTCTGTGGTTGAGTGAATTGAGGACAGGTATGTACATCTGATCACTTGTTCCCTTTGATTCGGCAATTTGTGTTTGGGAAGTAATCTTTCCTCTTATTTCTGTCTGGGGAAGAAATACAAGTTTTTCTAAGGAATGTGTAAAAAGAATGTTATACTTGGTAGAAGAAATTTTACCCCCACCCATGCTTTTTATAGGCCTCTCCCTGAAGCTTTTAGAAAGCAGGCTACTATCAGGATATTCTTGTCCAACTTGGTTTGCCTGTTCCCTTTGCACCTGGCAGAGAAGAGGTGGTTCTGCCATTGTGATTCAGCTGCAGCTCAGCCAAACACCTCCCCTGCTTCTCCTGCAAATTCCTAGCCCCCAAATTTCCTTGGCTTGGCCAGCTTTCCCTGCTTTTCCTGGAAGGAAATGCGTGCTCCATGGCTGGCTGAGTAGGAGCCCAGCAGGCTCAGCTGGAGGAGTGGAGCTGACCCATCACACCCCACCGGTCGGTGGTGAGGGTCACCTGCACTCTTGCAGCATCCAGCTCTCTGACAGTGCCATCAGCAGGAGCACAGAATCCCCACAGAGGCTGCGCTGATCTTGGTGGCATCAGGACTCACTGGAAAGGACTGAGAAGGGTCTTGTGATGAGAACAGCTTGAGAACAGCTGCACTGGTCTGGGACTCAGACTCTTACAGGGTTGTGTCCTACCTCAGGTACCTGTGCTGAGGCCTGGCACTCACTTTAACTCATGGCATGTGTTTCCCCAGCACCTTCTCAGATATGAGACTTGGCAATCCATGACTTCACCTAATTCCCTTATCTTTAGCCCTGAAATGTCATCTGGGGAAACTTCCCCTGTTTTCAGAGGACTTGTCCAGTTCGTCTATCATGTAATTTTCCTGGTCCATATCATGTCACTGAGCTATTACTTTTTCAGTTGTTTTTGTAGCATGCAAATGGCTTAACTGACGGACTGATGGAGTTAGAGTCCTAAGAGAAAATTTCTAAATTCTTAGTGATACAAGAAAACAGCTTGGTGTATGTGCATTTAATAGGAGGATGTTTTGAAAGGGACACAATAGCAAGTGCCCAAGATGGAAGTCACAGGAAATACATATGAGTAAGAAGAGTGTTGTGGATCTTGTTTCCATCTTCATTAGATACTCTTACCTCTGATGCCGGAGCTTCTTGGTAGAAGGGAGGAGGGGAGAGTGTTCTGCCTGGCTTGGCTGCTGTATTTGCCTGCCAGCATCAGGAGAAACAATGAACACATGGCTTAGGTGCCCAATGAAAGCAGTGTTCAGGCTCCTGAAACTCTAACTGCCTCTGTCTCAGTAAATTCCAGGACTGCCAGTTCTCTGACATTCCCATCAACTAAAAGAAACACAATATAAGAAAAAAAGAGGAAAAAAAAAAATCTTTCTGCCCAAAGTAAAGGTACTTAATAATACATATACTGGAAATTTTGGGAATTTGGAATATGGATTACAAACAGGGAGGGAGGCAGGGAGACTTAGTTAAAAATTAGTTATTTTGGGAAGTCTGTATAGCAGCAAATCCAAAGAGCAACTTAAAAATTAATATGTTAATATTACTACTAATTAATCAAGACTGGTATTTGTTTGGTGTTCTGACAGTACTTCTCTGCCAGTAAACAATTTGTGTGTGGAGTTTCTGGGTGGGCTCAGCACAAGCACAATGACATTGTTGGCCTGGGTTTTATTTCAACTGCAACTGTGCCTCCTGTTTAAGAAAGGATAACAGAGATGTTGATTTCTTCTACAAAAAGGGTTGACTTCCAGAAGTGTTAATCCCCTTAATATTCAAATGTGTTTCAGGTGTTTTTGCATGTACAGGATGGATTGCAAGGCAGAGAGGAGAAATTATCTTTAATTAAGTGATTACTCCTAATTACTTACAATATAACAGACAATTGACTAAACAGCTTTGTTTCTTTCCTGCAGCCTCCTCCTCAGATATACGATAAACAGCTGGATGAAAGGGAACATACAATCGAGGAATGGAAAGGTATTTGCAGTTTAGAATTACATGGGAAGGGATATTACAGTGGCAAAATGGCAAAAACATAGCAAAAATATAGAAAGTGTTCTGAGGGCTATCATTATCTACATAGGTTAATGTTAACACAGGAGGTGTGCATTCCAGTGCTTCACTGAAATCCGAGGATATCATCTGGAGAACAGAATACTGTTCAGCAGGGCAGTGTGTCGGAATTTTAGCCACAGTATAAGGTGCTGAATTATTGTGGTGCTTCACTTCTAGATAGTGCAGCATTAAACCATTCTCATGCTCTGGTTGAATCCCGTTTGTCTCAATTCAGCTCCGAGAGGAGAGGAGGGGAATGGAAGAGAGAGGTCTTAGGTGAGTCGAGCTGTCAGACTTGAGAAGACAAGGTGGGGCAGATTTAGGGAGCTCAGGGCAGGGCTACAGCACAGTGTCGTAGCTGTTTTGTTCCTGATCACAGGCACTGGCCCTTGCCAGTAACTGTCACAATTCTCTCTTCCAGAACTCATCTACAAAGAAGTAATGAATTCTGAAGAAAAGACTAAAAATGGCGTAGTAAAAGGACAGCCTTCTCCTTCAGGTACTCAGCCCCATTGAATAACTTTAAAGTGTCTTCTCTACTGCAAAGAGAGGATGGAGACTGCTGAAGCACTTAGGCTACACTTGCAGTTATGTAGGCCAATTAAGAAGTTTTTGTGAAAACCAGTGCTTCTGATGAGTTGACCTTTATTAATTGTTCTCCAGCATCATGGTAATATAAAATTTTAAAAATGAACTTCTTGCTATTTGAGAGAGAGTTGTGGTGGTATTGTCTGTGGTTGCAGATTATATTCCTGTGGGTGTGGAGGTTTCTCTCACACTAATATTTTCATACTGCTTATGGATGGATAACTGAACCAATACTTCGCTAGTTGAAACAAGCAAAACTGGTGATGTTACCACACCTTAAGCTGTTGGACATACAACACTGCACACCTGACCCCCACCCTAGCCCCATGTGGGTGTCTGGTACTAATCTGGTAATCTATCCTTTCAGAAGTCCAATCACATTAGAACAGCTGGCTGACAAGGTTTGATGACACTTCAGTGAGAAGGGAAAGTTGTCGTCAACCACTGACTCCTAAAGTCCTGTCACAAAAAAATCACAGCTGAACTTTTTCTGAGTAAAATTCACATCAGCAGCCTTTTCACAGGAATGCAAACTGTTACTGCCAGTGTACAGAAATACATATTTGTGAAGGTACACTTTCACTGGCAACCTTGAAGTGCCCACAATTTGAGCACAGTGTTCCAGCAGCATTTACGGGTAAAACTGCCTTTATTCAAATTATAATCATTTAACTCAGTGTTCTCTGCATGTTTTTGGAGAGATTTTTTTTGCATTCTCATTTTTCACTTGCTGCTGAGCTAAGGTAACGTTAGAATAAGAATGCATCACTATTAACTGGCAGGACAAGGGGAAACATGGCAATAATGGAGGGAGGTAATAAAGTGCTGGGTGGTGATATTGGAGCACAAGACTTGCACCTGGATTTTGACATGGATGAAGTAATATACTAGAAAGAATCCATTGCCTTCTTGCCAAGTAGCAAACAAAGAACAGAACTTGCAGATTTAATTTACCGATTTAATTTACCCATTTAATTTACAGTGCCACCACTGAAAAGAAATCTGGGGCCCTAAAAATTTTCTGTTAAATCCTCATTCTTAAATTCTTCTGCCTTACAGAATTGTGGTTGCAGGCTGATTTATGATCAAGCAACATTGTAGCTGCTTGTTTAAGGAATTAATTACCCAGGGATTTCTTTACGTATTTCATAATCTGGTTTTGCTATATGAAAGGTTTTTATTGTTTATGTAAAACATTTTCAAACATACAAAGTAGTCATTTTTTTTACCTGTATTTCTTCTTCTGTTTCCCTGTGACTATTTTTTGAATGTTAGGCACCAACATGTTCAGCAAATATTTAAAAACTGCTCTCAGATGAGGTTGTTTAATGAAGCAGTAGATTTCCTGTTTTTCTTTACTTTGTGTGCCTGAATTAAATTTTCAGCTGAATGAAATACTGGAAGAAAGAGGTAAAACACCAGTTCTGAACATAAGGAAAATGAGAGAGACTCTACACACACATTACTCATTGGCTGGTGCTCTTGGCAAGAATTCAGAAAGCTGGGATTTAGTGCTCTTTCAATAATCATAGCAAGCAAGCTGGAGATTAGTTTCCATGATTACTTGATCAGAGTTTTGGGGGAGACTGCTGAAGCTGACAGCACCAGGGATAATAATTGCCCATTGATAAAGCCACTTAGAGTGCCTGTGTATCAGGGTGTCAATCTCTTGTTCTGTGAAGAGTTGGTTATTACAACATAAAAGCTTGGAAACTCGAGTACCTGCCCTTCATGCTTACGTCCAATGAACAAAATCAACAGTGTCAGAAATTGTTCCCAGCAGAGGCTACTTCTGCCTGTCCAAAAAACGTGTTTCTGTTATTATGAAACAGCAGCATTTAAAAAAAAAAGTTATAAGGCTGTAATTATTTAGAATTAGACTTAAGTTCTGTCCATACTATCTAAACTCCTTTCACACTCTCCCTTAGCATTCACTACCCAGCTGTAGTTTCATACACAACATTTTCAACTGTCTTCTCCTTTCTGGGCATGGAATATGGTAAAAAGTACAGATCTTAGTGCAGCTTATGTTTAGCATTCCCTTTCTAGGTGAAAATGGATCTTCTGTTCTTCCTTTCCTGCCTTTTACTTGCTGTCTGATTTGAACAGTTTTGGTGCCATCACCAAAACTACTCCTGGACTACTGGACACCTTTGCCAGCTCTCGTCTGTCATGTGCACTCTAAATTAAGCAGCTGATGGACTTGCCAAGCACTGTGACACTCGATACCAAGAGCTGCTATTTACACAAATTATGAGAAGCTGAGCAGATCCCCAAGACAGACACTGGGCTTTTTTGGAAACTGCAAAAGCTGCAGTTCTCCTTTTACTTTTTTACCCCCAAATCTGTATCACTTCACAGCTGAAGTCTCAGAGGCATTTCCATTGGTGCTATTTAATAGCAGGCATCCTCTGAGGAAGGAATCCCTTCTTTACAGCACATAAGCTGACATGTGCCTTAAAAGAGAAGTTGTCGCAGCAATGGCAGAGTCAGGAACAGATCCCAGGAGCTGTTTCTCACCTGCTCTAACCTTTGGCACTTTTCCTCAATCCTGCAGCCAGTGAGAAGCTTCCTGTCAAACAGCAACTTCATAAAAGGGGCTCTTTTTCTCTTTTGAGTGCACCTCTGTCATATCTGCACTGCCTCACCTGGCACACATCCCTCCGAGGAACAAGCTGCTGTAGCACCTGGCAGGTGCTGAGCACAGCAAATGGAGCATTCCTTACTGGCTGGGACAGCTTCGTTTGGGCTTCTGAGTGCTACTGCCCAAGTGCTGCTTTGTGATGCTGAATTCTTTAGTTCTGTCATTGGGGTTTAGAGTGGCTTTGTTTGTTTTTGTGGGTACTCTGTGAGTCTGGGTGCTTTGGGGTTGCAGCAGCAACTATCACGTCTGTGTGTTGTGTCACGTGGAATTGTGCTGAAAGCTAGGAATAGACAAAAAAATGCAGTTTCCAGAAACTCATTTGCTGCAGATACTTGCTGAGAAGAGCATAGGAGGGTTTATTGGATTCAATGGTGCTGAATCAGACAGAGTTGAACAAAATCTTCACCTGTACAATGTCTGCAGCTATTTCTTCAGTTATTTTGCCCAGCTAAGTTGAGTGCATGTTCTTCAAAGAAAGTGGCACAGCACGAGTTTGATGAAAAGTTGATTGAACCTACTGAAATTCTTTCCATTTGATTCTTAGGACAGTATCCATGACTTAATGGCTGGCTACTGCCCAGCATGGTAAACATTTAGAAAGGTAATATATTGTGTAGTCATTAATATAAATGAATTCAATCGTATTTTGACTACAAAGAAATGCTCTTGTCTTGACTAATATTTTCATAAAACGCCACATGATTAAATAACATGTAAACATGATGTAACAGTATTGTACTGGATGATGAGGAACATGTAAATAACCCTTTGAAAAACAGGTTTTCTGGCAGAGAGGATGGATGATTGCTGTCTGCAGTCATCAGTCAGACTTCGTTTATATTGCTCTGTCTTTCTGCAGCACTTAGAAAATTAACTATTTTATTTTCCAAATGTATTAGAAGACTAAATTAATCTAAGGTTGGTTCTGGTGTCATAATGTACTACTAGAACAGCAGAAAGCAGTTCCCCATCTGGAGCTCTAAATGTGAGCATATCTGTTTCTGTTTTGTGCATATTTACAGTGGATGTGTATAAAGGGAAGAAAAAGTTGAGGAATATAGAATAGTGGTTGGAGGTATGGTAGGCTGGCTTGTTTTCTCAAAGTAATGTTTTTATTGCAAACTGGAAAGTGTCAGAAATCCTTTCCTTTTGCCCACAGCATCATTTATTTTGCCTAGGCTGTAGATATAGCTATTAATCTCTGTATTAGGAATATATGATTTGGGTAGTTTTACTAGATAATTGATGTTCATTTCTAGCCATTTAGTGGAAATGAAAGTCTATAAAGGTTGGCTGAGCACAGTTTTCAGACATAAGAATGAAATGGCATCTACCTACAGAACAAAGACCTGTGTTACCTGCCTAGCTGTAATTTCCAGCTATGCAAGACTATACAAAATTACATATTTTATTGTCATGAATATTTAATGAAAATAATGCATCCCTCTCAAACTGAAGACAGTGATAATTTTGGTATAAAGAGCACAAAAACCCCCATCACCTGAAAGTTCAGGGGGAAAAAATATGCCAATCAGACAGGTTTTTGCTCCTCTGAGAACTTTAGTTTGGGATGAGGTTAATGGGCAGCAGCAGTTGATCAGTCATAGATGCACAATAAATACATTATTTACAAGGCTCTGTATTTGTCATTCAGTTGTCTGAATTTATCAGACAGGTAATTTCTGATAACATTCAGTGATGTGATAAATGTTCAGTTGCATTAATGATAATCTCAGGAAGGCTCATTCTTCATTTCATAAAGTCAAAGTGATTTTTTGCATAATATCTGGTAGCATCATAATTTTAGAGACACAAGTTAAAGTTGGATGTACAAAACGACAGTTGCAGCTGAAATCCTGGGCTTAGTCACCTAACCCTTAGCTAAGAGAAAGAGACCACTCTGCATTGCCACTGGGTGATTTGATCCCAGCCACTCTGTTAGACTGCCAATAAGAAAACTGGAATTTTATGAGAGGAATATGGAGGACAAGGTGGGGTCTGTGTTTGTTTTGATCACACATTGTATGATCCAGGCATGCCTCTGACCGTTGGGTGTTTTGGAATTCCAAGAAGGCTAGAACGAAGTGGGGTGACAAACACTGTACGAGCTATAACTTTTCAAAGCAGACTGTTGAGGGAGGGAATTTCCTGCTAAGATATTTAATATTATCCAATGTCTAAAGTTTTTTTATGGCCCATTTTCTGCTGAGGATTGCCACTGTGTAAAATGCTCTGTGTACCACAAGGTAAGCACCCTTTGCTTTTCAGCGCGCGACACCTTCTGGGGTTTCGGGTTTAATCACGTTGGTGTTCGTTTTCGTAGCACAGGTGCAGCAGTGAACAGCAGTGAGAGCCTCCCTCCATCCTCATCTGTCAACGACATCTCATCCATGTCCACGGATCAAACCCTGGCGTCTGACACGGACAGCAGCCTGGAAGCTTCTGCGGGACCCCTCGGTTGTTGCAGGTGACTAGCCGCCTGCCTGCGAAACCCAACGTTCTTCAGAGGATGATGGAACCTAGGAGGAAAAAATTATGGGAGCTAAGAGATGAAAAGAAAGAGAAATAAAACACCAAGATTTAAGTGAAACAAACAAACACACACACACAAAAATCTTTTCAACCTGCTTCTCCTACAGAGTTATGTAATGCAGCTAAGCTCAAGTGTATATTTAACTTATAGTTGCTCTGCTTTGGTCTTTTTCCAGTGATGCTTACTGGCGGGGGGAAAGAAAAAAAGGAACTGAAAAAAATCCTTTTTTTTACCCCCCTCACCACAAGATGTAAAATGAATGGCTGCAAAACCAGCAACCTGCAACAGTCTTTTTCACTCTGGCATGACAAGGTGTGCAGTAGCCGTGTTCCACCATAAGAGTGTGTGTCCGCCTTCACTCTCTGTCCTGCCGTCTGCCCGGTGAAGCAGGCAGGGATCTCCGTGCATTTTCCTCACACACTAACAGCACATACACACAGGTGCCAACAGAATCCTGGCAGTGCACGTCTGCACAGGCACTTAATGTGCACTCCACAACTTTAAATGGCCCCTTCCAGGCGAACTGCTTAATTACATATGGGATCTTACAGTACATATTCTGTTTGCTTATTGATGAGGTTGCATATACTGTATGAGGACTCGTGGAAGTGTAAATAACCACATGAAACTGTGGCTCCCTCAGACACTTGAAGATGTAGCACCAAATTTCTGCTGAGAGTTGTATATATATTTTGAAATAATAACCAGTTTTATTGAAAGAAGAAGCCACAGAGCTTCATAGAAAAATGTTAGTTTGTGAATGTTAAGACTTGTTGTTCTGATTTTTAGAGCAGATATGCCAAGATAAGACTGGGTTAGAAGGAAGCACATGTATCTTTGCAAACTACAGGGAACAAGAATGAAGGGGTTTATGCATGTCTAAGCCCAGAAAGGTATCAGTAAGCAACTTTTCTGTCAATGTTAAGTGAGTTATTATCTTAGGTCATAGATAGGCTCGCTATTTTGAACTACATGTACGTTTGTAAATTAGAGGGTATGACAGGGTTGGGGAATGAGCAGATTATGATCAAAAGGACACGCACCAACTTGTTTTTTATTTTATGTCTAGATCTTCATTAGGTTAGATAGAGAAAGGATATTTGCAGCCCGCTCCCTCTCAGTGTGTGTTTGCAGCTTGGAGGTTGTTTTCCCTTTTCATCATTCCCTTGCAGGCACTCCCACTCAGAGAACTGGCCTTCTCTGGGTGCTTTTGGCTGATCATTTTCTCATGACAAATCATTGGACTCCCCAGGAAGTTTTAGCAGGGAAAGAACCACAGAGTGCATTGGTCTAGTTTTCCTATACTCTGATAGCCAAGGTTATCAAACAGCTCGTGCGCTGGGCTGGAAGGGTCGCAGCCAAGGGCCTCGGGCAGTTTGGACAAGTTCTGAGGAACCCAACAGTGACTGAATATCAAATTGGATTTTCCAGGTAATAAAACAGAGGATTTCCCGTGGTAAGTAACAGCAAGTGTTTTTACTAGAGAATGACAAAACTCCACACAGAATTTCAGAACAACCGAATATTTTTCCAGCCTAAACAGCAGTTGGCATTTTCAACTGCGAGGTCATCATTATCTGAGTTGGAAATTAACTAAAATCCAAGTCATCTGTCCTTTTACCAAAGTGTGCCATGTAAACTGAAATGAGCTAAATCCTACTGTAATGCTTTTTCAAATGTCAGAGAGAGAAACTGTTTAGACTGTGTTAGTGGATATTTTAAATTCACTAATTCTTTTGTATTCAAAACTCTACCAAAACAGGGCTGTTCCGTTGGGTGGCTTACAAGCCTGCCATACTGTGGTAGGGAAAAAAATTGAGTATCAAGTCAGTTTTTGTTCACAGGGAAGAAAAGAAAGAAAAAAAACTTCTCTCCAGGGTGGGGAGGAGGGGAGATAAAAATTAAGAGGGTCTAATATAAAATCAGACTTGGTTAGTCTGAGCTGTATCAAAATTGCTGTAGGAAGTGGGGTTTTTCCCTGGTTATATTTTTGGTAGATTTTTGCCTTTTTTTTTTTTTTTTTTTTTTTTTTTTTTTTTTTTTTTTTTTTTTTTTTTTTTTTTTTTTTTTTTTTTTTGAGAATAAAATTAGGTTGTTAATGTTCTAAAAACTCAGAGCGGTAATTTTAAAAGCAATAATTTACTACTGCTAAATATATTTAGCAATATTCTCTCTTAAGCCATGAAACATCAGGTCATTATTGAGTGATGTAACTCTCACTCCAAAGTCAATGATCATAAAAGTACTGAAAGGTTAACAGCAAAGCTCTGTAGGTATGTAGGCAATAACACCAAGGGTGACTTCTTAGCAATAATTAAATATATCACCTCCAGATTTAATTCACCATGGATACATATTAATAATATTCAGGTAACTAGTATCTACTTTACATTCCTTAGTGTGCACCATTTGGGTGTGTTATTTAAACAAAACTAAGCTAAGTCTCATGGAGGCAAAGCTGCATGTAAGAGAAAATGCAAAAACATCACCAGTGTCAACTCTAGAAACTTGGAGTAATCCCAGTCCATTGCTAGTGATATTATGGAGATGTGGCATAGGCAATAGCAGAGAAGCCATTTATAGTAGATGGAAACTTGTAGACCTCCCATGTTTCATCTCTTGAAGGCAAATCTTTACTCTTAGTCCCATGGTATAATTCAGTCTTGTTTGGGTTCATGAGTGCAGGCTGGAGAAGCAGTCACCAGAGAAGCTGTCCTTGGTCGGCACTGAAAGGACTCACAACACAGGAGTTACACAATCAGCTTTATTCCCTGATTCTGCTAAGCACCAGTGCTTGTTCAAACATCTCATGGAGACTGCAGGATGTTCACAAAAATTTAACTAGCACGTGCTTTTGTCCTTTGCTCAGCAGTGATTGACATCAGCATGTGCTTAAGTGCCTTGCTGAAATGGGGCCTGAAAGAATTACTGCATCTCTTTTTGTCCTCAAATTAGTCTCCTTCATGAGAAGCTCTGTCTGGGGAGGGAGACTTGGAGCTGTCCACATTGGACACTAGAAAAAAAGCCATCAGTGAAGAAAAGCATTAGTTCTTTACAGTTCTGGTCCTTGTATGTCCAAACTGTAGTAGCAACCATCTAGCAGGAATAGCATGCTTTGTTTGGCTTTGTGGCAGGAATTTGGTGCTGTCAGCTGATGCCTTGCAACAACACATGTACTCTTGAATAAAGGATCATAGTGATGATGTTCTGAGGCTGTTTTAAGGGAAACCACTTTTCTTTCTGATTCTAGAAGTTTTGATACCATCCTCTTCAAGTCTGTTTCCCTTTATTCCAAAATTTTGTTCAGCTTGGTAATATTTTCCTTAATTTTGCCATTGATTTTTTAAACCTACTTCTGTTTAAAATGTTACTAAATATAGTACTTGGGCAACAATTTTCACTTAATTCTCTGAGGGCTGCAGCTGTAAGCATTGCCACCACTGCAGAAGTGAAGGAAATTGGGAAGCCAAAGATCTATGACAGATGTTCCAAAGTATTTAGGCACTAAAGGGGCAATCAGAGAGCCTGTGCCAGAAGTGGCTTAACTTACATCATCTTGAATGGCAGCTGGACACCTTGGCATTTCTTAAAATATGCCTGAGAGCCTCTTGGTATCACAAGTGCCTCAATACCCAAGGAAATTCTGTCCCAAGTGGCTCACCTAAGTCATGGATAGAGGCATCAGCAGGGTGAGGAGAATGGCAGGAGCATTAACTCTCAGTGACTGTTCAGAGCACTGGCTGCATGGAGATGGTAGAGAGGAAAGTTGCTGCAAAACATCCCTTCTTTTTTTTCAGATGGAGAACTTTGGGATAGTATGAGGAAAAAAAAATAAAAAAAGAAAGAAAGAGGTTAGAACAGCTCTTTAAAACTCTTCCTCCATTTTCTTTCTCACTGCTGAGTTTAAATGAGGATGAGGTATTGATTTACTACAAGTTGATGCAAGGTTATGTATGTTTTCAATCCAAAATTTTCGGTAGTTTTTGCAAACAGTCTTCAGATACTAACTTGGCAGCTGCAATAGTATCTTGTGAGTTTTGACTATATTCCATTACAATATATCTGCAGAGAGTTCAGATATTTGAGTTGGTCACAGTGATTTATGCGAATTGTATTGTAGTTTGATGTTCCCCCCTCCTATCTAGAATTCCATGGCACAAATAGATCCATGAATCATAGAAAACTTGCATTGCATAAAACAGACTTAAATTGGAGTGCAAGTTTGGTAGTGTGTCATGAAACCCACAAAAAACCCAAACAACAAAGGTACAGAAAGCCTGATCAGGTTTTCTAAGCCCTAATGCACTGATGGTTTTTCTCTGGAAATCACCAGTTCCTGCACAGCTTTGGCCTCCAAAGGTTGCACGAGACAGGTGATCATGTCACTATGTCACTCTTGCAAATGTATAAGCAATTTGGTTCATATACATTCCTATATCTTCATATATATTGCTTTACCTTCTACGTCTGGGAAAATGATACTGAAGAAATTAGACCTGTTGCACTGCCTTTAGGGAATTTCCCAAAGAAGTACTACTTAACTGATTTGGATTGCATTCTAAATTTGTCAGTGAGCACCAGTGAATTCTTTTCCACCAACTTATTTTCTCATGAAAAACATGCTGATAGTAACTTTTAGAACTGCCCGAGAGAGTCACTTTTAGAAAATCTCCCAAAAATTTTATTAAAAAAGTGTTTTGACTATTCTGGAATTATTGTAAGATGGAATTGGAATATTTTAATTCAAAATAATTTCTAGTAACCAATGCTAGCTTATATATATTGCAAGCTTCACAGTATTTCAAAGGATCAAAAACTATTTTAGTTTCAGATCTATTTATTTCTATTCATTCAGATCTATTTCTATTTCTCCCTTTATGCTTATTGAGAGTTTAAAATTTTGTGTGAATTCAAACATGCAAAAACAAACAAACAAGGCATTTTGCAACAAACTCTGTGCTTCCAGGGAGAGAATATGAAAGAAAACCTGCAGGGACCAATTAGTTTTCTTTTAAAAATCTGAGCTAGTGTTTCAATTTATGTTCAGGCTTTTCTTTTTGTTTGCTTCTGTATGTGTGTGTAAGGAAGAGAGGGGGTACATATGGATTTTTAGAACCTCTGTTCCACTCGTGCTTGATCCAAGTTCTCAGTGTGGTTAAAGAGAGGAATTGTAACATAATCACACATCTTCAAGAATCTGACGGCTGTGCTTATTTGAACTTCCACCACTTTACAAAGGACACAGTTAACCAGTTGCAAGCTCAAGGTGATCTTTTTCACACACAGAAACACACACACACAAAAAGAAAATCATTGTGCAGTAGGTTTGAAAATTACACAAATATGTAATGTCTTCATTAGTAAGATGCTTGGGGGATGCAGGGGAATGGTGAATGTGTCATCTTCACCAATGGGCTGGAAAACAGACCTGTCCAGTGGAATTTAGTGGAATCTGCTTAGTGTATTAGGAACTTGCCAGTGTGGCCTGATTTTTTTGTTTGTTTTTGTTATTGGTTTGAGTTTTCTTAATCAACTATTGATTGCAAGAGGCAAAATGTTTAACTTAATGCGTGTTCAGGCTCATTGACCTATGGCAAGTTAGAGTTTTAAAGAGGGTTTGATTCGACAAAAGAATGTTGAAAAACTTCAACTGAGGCTAATGGTGCCTTTTTACCTGAGAGGGAAAAGCTGAAAAGCACATATTGAAGGAAGACACAGTCAATCTGGGAAATAAATGTATCCTTACCATGCTTATAATTTCAGACAGGTTTCTTTTGCTAATTTTCACTGAACAGGGCCACTCTTGTCTTCTGGAAAGCAAGATATTGATAATGTAGATAGTTGTATGGATTTATTTTTTTCCTTCCTCTGTAACTAATATGTAATAATCCAACATGCTATTTCTGTTAAAATCTTTTACAATAAGGCGTCTGTTTGCCTAAATATGGTTGACCTCTGACCTTCTCCTGAGTCAGTCACGTGCTGATAAAGGAGGGTGCTGGAAGTTTCAGTGTACATATAGAATCATGTATATTTAGTAAATTGGGTAAGTGGGACTTATGGCCAGTATACATTAAGCCACAACAGTAACAAAGCTCCAGATCTCAACTAGCAAAAACAACTGTTCACCTTGCCATGTCCATCCTGTAATAAGATCTAAGTTGCACCTGCCTGTAGTTCTGCATGATCAGACTTCAAAGTATAACTAACAAGACCTGTAATGTATCAGTGTTGATAAACATAGATGTAAACAAGCAAAACAGAAAAAAAAAAAAAAGAAAAAAAGAAAAACTAAAAAAGAAAAAAAAAAGAAAAAAGAGATAACCTGACCAACAAAAGAAAATCAACAACAGCAACAGCTCAGTATCAAGACTGGAAGATGAGACATGTCTGATTTTGTTGCACAGTTATAACTGAAAAGAACAACCGGTGTCAGTCAGCATAAATGGACTACAGTAAGACATTTGTTAAGGAACCAACATTATTTCCATGCTGTTTTGTTCTTACCCTGTTTACTTTGAGCATCTGTTGTTCCCTGTGTGTGGCACAGGGGAGAACAGAGCCTCAGTGATCAGTGTTTTATGGGTCAATGTCACATTAATGATTTCCGATTTCTGTTTGTTTAGCAATTACTGAACTAAGATGGCACTCTCATGTTCTCCCATGTGTCAAAAGGAATCCTGTCAGAGCTTCCTCATTAGGATACTCTTCTCACTGCTGTCTTGACTCCTGTCAGTTGAATGACTTTGCAGTGTTCCCAGGAAAGAGCACAACACAACAGAGACAGCGACCGAGGGCTCCGTTGCAGGCGCGTTGTGCCTTGTACTTCCGCAGGGGCTCAAAGTCACTCAGGGACAGGACTCAACTGAAACATGGTCTGTACTCTATGCATGACGCCTATATTACACCTTTATGACCTTATAGTGGTAAAACTGCTGATCTTTACAAATGTGGATTTGGACCATCTTTTTATTTTGGAGGAAAACTGTCCTTATCCCACAAACCACTCGCTCCTATCCAGAGCAGCTAAATGGAAGTTAAAGAGGTGCAAGGGCCTTCTCGGGACCGTGCCCATGGGTGAATTTCATGCTGTTTGAATGTGATCTTGCCAAAAAGCCTGTATGTCTAGCAGGGGAGACTGTGACTGTCCTATAAGGAGTGTTTGTGTTGTTTACTTTAAAACAAGCTTTGCTAATTAAAGTAGTGTATTCCGGAGTCTATTTGAATGGCATGAAGGGTATCAATGAAGAAGGTGGAAAGTATGTTCCTGCAGCTCTCCTGGCTTCTTATTTCTTTTCCTTCAGCCCTCTCTAGGGGACACAGAAAAAGCTGTAAACACATGGACATTGCCAGGATTACTGAATTCACTGCTGCTTTGGGTGGGCTTCATTTAAGAAGCATTTACAGCACTACAAAAATGTAAAGGTATCTTACGATATATGAGACTCAGACATTTTGTCTTTGAGTAGCTTTGGAGTCTATTCCTCTGGCTGACTGCCTAAAAATATTGGATGGGGTGGGGGAAATGTTGTTCTGACATGACTGGACAGATTGAAGAAAATCTGCCAAGTAAAACCTACTCCCTCTCCCAGCTCTTTCACCAGTAAAAAATGTAAACCAAAATCAAGCCAACAACAACAAACCCAGAAGAAAAAAACAAACAAATAAAAAAACCCAATGCCCAAACCCCCATACCAATTGCAGAGTTACTGTTTGGAGACTGATTTTCACAAAGTTGAACACACTTCACTCTAGATGAAAAAAAGAAGAAATAGGAGAGAGATGCTATCATTTGGAAAACATTGCTAATTTTTCAATAATTCTTGCACAAGCTAGCTATGTCCATAATATTTCCAAGCAAGTCAAACCGTAATACACAAGGAACACTTTTATATTTGGATTTATCATGTATAGAGATGAAAATTAAAATCACAAACAGCTTTCTGCCAAAACAATTTGAAGGTAGGAGCTCCAGAAAAGGATGAACTAAAGCACCTTGTAAGAACTGTAAGGAAAAAATTCTTATAGCTGTTGGTACTTGAATGTTGTTTCAAGCCTACTATGAACAGTAGTACTTTTGTTTTGACTTGCTGTTCTTCTCCCAGTTTGTATATGCAGAGATTGGCCAAGCTACACCATCTAATAGAAACTTCTGATTTTCAGTGGCTGGGGAATTTTGGCTTTGTGATTCTTGCTGCAAAATGGGGGAGCCCATTTCACATAGGGACCAGCGTTTTGTTTTACTGGGTACCTTTTGAAACAATTGAAGGGTCATCATTTTTTTGAGAGGTTTGCCCTTTTCAGAAGTCACAATTTTTATGGCCATATTTCAGTGATTTATACATCAACGAATCCAGATCTGAAGCTGTAAATGTGCTGTAGCTCCCCACAAGCTCCTGTGATGGCCTGAACACCCCGCGTGCTGCATGCTGGGGGCTGCGGCTGATCGATGGACTCGTCTGTGTGGAAGGAGACCAAAGTGCCTCTGCTAAACCCCCTCCCCTCCTCTCTGCTTGAGGCAAACCAAGGGGATGAAGGTCAGTGAACATTGACCTCACAGTGCTGTGAGGCTCCTTTGGGTGCACTGAGAGCAGCCCACAGTGCCCTCACGGTAAGTGGGACTGTGTGATCTGCACTTGGCACTTGCGTCCTGGTTTGATGGCAGAGGTGAAATTTTGCTTCTCCTGTGGGACCCTCTGCTGAAGGCTGTTCAGGTTTTATTGTTTCTATGTGCTGATGCTTAGGAAGCAATGATTCTGCAGGCTCTATCCACTGCTCTGTGGCTGGGACTCTCTTCAAGTACATACAGAGACTTTTGTTGCTTTTCAACACGCTCTCCCAGCCCCTCTGTTAATGGTGTAGCTTAGAGCCTGAATTGCAAAACTGCTCTGCTTCCAAGAAAACATGATTTCCTGTATAATGGAAGGAGCCATGGAGAATGTTTAGCTGGTAAATTAATTCCAATTTCCTAATATATTTGTCTTATTTTGCAATTGACTGCTGTGAAGGAGTAAGTGTTGTTTGTCTCCTGATGATTGCATATGATGTTCTGCCCCATTCCAGGAGCACTTATATATGAAATAGGAGTCAGGGTGCTGGATAAAACAGCTCTCTTTCTGAATATGTCTATTTAATGGATAGACTGGGGCTTTTGTTATGTAAGTCCCATTATGGGGAATGGTTGGTTGTTGCTGTCTGGAAGATTTTAACCTTTCTTGCATCACACGCCTGGCACTAACAATGGGGACATTTAACGTTCCTCCAGGCTAAATTTAAAATGCGTGAAGTTATTCCCTATTCTACTCCACATTTACCACTGGAGCACAAGGGAAATTATTCTTGATACTTACAAACCCAAGAGGAAGAAATTACAAAGTAGTAGCTGATGCAACAAAATACCCTTTCTATTTTCCAGAACAGTTAACGGCTTAAGGTGTAGATGAGGTAAAAAGCTGTACAAAGGCCCCTTTCTGCTGTTAACGCCAGCTAGGTAAAGACATGTCTGATGTTACAAGATTAAGCTGTTAGTAATTAACAAATTGATGGCAGATACTATAAAAATGTCTCTGAGTCTTGATTTGCCGTCAACAAATGTTCAGAAAGATTACCTCTGGAATTTTTGCCTTGGAAGATATATTTATGCCTATGCTTTGATGGATTTGTCCTCAGCATTCTCCAGATGATATCCCTGCTCTTGGAATAGTCTTATCTTTTCAGTTCAGTTGCATCATCTTAGAAGGAAAAGGAGATGTTTTAAGTGTATCATCAGAATGCTAAATCACAGCTAAAATAAATATTCATTTTTTTGTTTTCATCTTTTTTTTTTTTTAATATGGATAATTATCCAAGGTGCCTTAATAGTGAAAGTCCTGGAGGTATGTCACCACAGGGTGCTGTTAAATGTGCCTACCCCACATCTGTTTTCCAGGGAGCATTTTGCCTTTCAGGGAAAGATTTGTGGATATGGGTGTTCAGAGAGGAACAGAGACTCTTTCTTGATGTCAGCCTCAATTCAGACTTAACAGGGTTTGAACACAGATAAATTCAGAGTATGGGCAAAAGTTCTCTTCAGTAAAATTGGAAGTATTGTAAGGTCCAGCATATCACTGAGTGGACTAAAGGATGAAGCTCTAGTTTTAGAATCAATGAGCATTATGAGGAACAGTCCAGGAATCAAACCTAATATCTGAATACCACTGATTTCAGAGTTCCAAGCAGTCTGAACATTGTCCAAATTCGTTTTCAAAAGCCTAATGACATGTAACAGATCAGAAAGTACACCTATGTTCTCAAAGCAAGAGTACTCTGAGGGTTTTAGTGCATCGTTCTGAAGTGCCAGTTAGTTGAAGGATTATTATGATTCTCTACATAAAGGAAAACACTAATGTTTGGCAAAGTGCAGAACTCTCATGTTTGTCATCAGAAAGGAGGAAAGTAACATCTTGAACAACACTGCAGCACAATGCCATGCTGCTGGCTGCAGGTGGGTCAGTGGGGCAATGCTGGTCATGTTTCAGCACAGTTGTACTCATCAATTTTAGCTTTCCGACATTTTGTCACAAGCGCAAGACAGTTAGTGGGCAATGCAGCATGCATTGCTAAAATAATTAATCTGCCAACATTGTCATATGATTTCTGAAATATACATGAAGACTGTTTTAATTTCTCTTCTTGGCCATAATTATGGGCATGAACAAACTGGCAGGACCACCAAGCCGTCCATCACTTCTAGAGCTGGAATTCTAAGCTGTTATCAGACACACACATGCAAAAAATTTACTATCACTGTTGTGTGACACTAAATCCAACAGGACTGTGACTGTACATCAAATTTGCACTGTGCTGCACCCCGTTCACAGGAGCATCCAGCAACTGGGGAGGGGGGAAAAAATTTAAAAATCAGAATGTTCAGTGTTACAGAAGGAAGACAACCATGGTTGTCCCAGTTTCTGCTCTGTGTTAGATGAGATCCCTCATCTCAGGTTAATGTTGCCCTCATTTTGGTCCTCTGAATGCGGTATTGCAGAGCTGTAGCAACAGAGCAGCCTTGGAATTTTTCTTCACTCGGCTGGTGTGACACAGACACAGCTCCCTTCAGCGAGGAGGATGCAGGGTACAGGTGAACAGTGACACCTAAAGGCACAAATGTGCTCACGGCTCCAGCAAGGGCAAACTTCAGAGAGCTCTTCAGCCTATAAATCATCTTCTTGTTGGTTTTCTTCTCCAGCCAGATGGACTCTGGACAGTTCATCGTGTACTTAATGGTCTGGAGCACTTCTTAGATGCTCCAGATTTAGGGCCAAAGCATAATTCTACATTTTCAGTAAGTTTTGTTATTTTTTCTTCCATTTCCAACAGTTTTTCTGTATGGTTGAGTGTAAAGGGCTCCCTGTAGCACAGGGAATAACAAGAAAGATGGTCAAATGAGCAGAACTAAGGGATAGGAGAGAGTGGTGCTAAACCAGCTGGGGGTGTGGGTAGGTGTAGCCACGCTCAGTCTCTCCCAAACTGTTTGGAGTCCTGAAAGTAAGAGGCAAAGAATTCAGACAATTACTTTTTATGCATTTTTAACTGTCTAGTCTGTGACCAACTAGAAATTATGTAGTGAAAAGTTCTTCCAAGAGAGCATGCAAAGCTACATCTAAATAGACAGTTTATGTTAGCATATTCTTCTTCCCTTTGGGTAGCTGAGCCATCAGACAGCAGGACAGTTGGGCAACACTACCATTTTGGGAAATTCCTTTGTGTTGAGTTATTTACAAATCTCTGCTCTATTTTAACCCAAAGACATTCTCTGAACCATACATTAAATATGTATTTCTTCAATTTCTTTGACATTATACACAAGATCATAGAATTGTGAAATTATTTGGGTTGGAAAGGACCTTAAAGATCAACCAGCTCTAATCCCTCTGCCTGCAGAGGAATTCCCTGTAGGAACATCTTCCATTAGATCAGGTTGCTCAGAGCCCCATCCAACATGGCCTTGAACAATGCCAGGGATGGGGCATCCACAGCTTCTCTGGGCATCCTGTTTCAGTGTCTCACCACCCCCACAGTAAAAAATTTCTTCCCACTGTCTGATCTTAGCCTGCCCTTTTCCAGCTTAAAGCCGCTCCCCCTTGTCCTGTTACTACATTACCTTGTAAAAAGTCCCTATCCAACTCTTTTGAAGGCCTCTTTAGGTATTGGAAGGGGCTCTAAGATCTCTCCAGAGCCTTCTCCTCTCCAGGCTGAACAATCCCAGCTCTCTCAGCCTGTCTCTACAGGAGAGGTTCTCCATCCCTCTGATCACCTTCATGGCCTCCCCAGGACTCACTGCAACAGCTTCTATGCTAAGGACTCCCAAGCTGGGTGCAGCATTCCAGGTGGGATCTCACCAGTACCATCAAACCATAGAGACCGACCTTATCCTAATGTTAATTACTTATTAATTATTCCTTACCTCTATAACTTCTTTAGCAGTGGAAACAGCCAACGACTACTAGTAATAGGCTAAACTTTCATTTAGATCCATGCAGTTGAACCTGCTGCTCCCACATAGAGCAAACATTGCAATGTTTTAAAACTACACATCATGCCAAGTGATACAGCTTTTAATCTTCTGTTTTATGTTCTAGTCATTTATTTACTAGGGTCTTCTCCATCAGCTCAGGGAATGAGTTTTCTTAAAGATAATAGCATTCAGTAATTATCATATCTCTCATGAGATGTCAGAGAAGCCATTTGAAATGATGATCACATGCAAATTCCTGCTACGCTGCCTGTAAGAAGTGTATGACAAGTAAAGGAAACAAATCTTACTGCATCCACATTGCAGTTTTGCTGTGAGGAGCTAATGATTTGCACTAACTAGTGAAGTGCATGCAAGAAATTCATATTGTCACTGATTTGATGTTTCAGGTGGTCTAGAGTTAGTACTCAGGGAACAGCTACATAGCACAGTAAATGCACACGAAAGTACTCTTCTTTTTTTCTTCACAGAAGATCATTAAGAGGAAAAACAATCAGAGCAGTAACAACATAGCCACTAACTGAAAAAGTGCAATTCATTCAACAGGCCACATGGAAGATGTTTCCTTACCAAATTTTTTGTAAAACAGAATCCAGTAAGGCCTGTCTCAGGCAGTGAGTTTCTGTCAGGTGTTTCTTTTAGCATGAATTACCTCTTATCTGTGCTATATGTCTGTGAGTAAGTCATATCACAGTGCTTAGGATGTTTAAAGGCAAGTTAGAAAAGTAAATGACATTGTATGTAGGCAGCAGTTCATTACAATTAGTATGGTGTTTGGAGAAAATATCCCTGGAAACATTTTGGCACATTAGCTTTCTTTTTTTTTTTTCCTCCTTACAACACAACACTGAAATAAGGGTGTAGGCTTACCCCCAGGTCACTGCTATGCAGAGGATATTTTATGTTCTCTTCCTTCCACTCTTTTTAACTGCTGAGGAGTACGATTGTCTCAGTAGTATTAACAAATTAATCTACCACAGTGACATTTTTTTTTTTGCAATAATCAACCCAAATGAACAGATACACTACTGGACTGATGAGCAGCTGGTTGAAACAGCTCTGACACTGCAGGCAATTTGGTTGTTGATGATGTGCTCAGCATTTTGAACTGATGAATAAATACCTGACAGCCACACTGGTTTCAGTCATCACTCTTTTAGGAAATAGCAGGTTTAATGAGCATAATGGAACAAAACAACACCTGCCACTGGGAAACTGTCTCCCTATAGGCAAATGGTTGTTAATAACACCAAATCAGAACTTCACCTTCAGCCCAGGTCAAAAGCTGGTTGAATGCCACAGATGTTTTTGGAGATGTAGGCTTTTGTAACCACGTGTAAGATTACCCCTAAAACACCTACACACAGGAATGCACACCAGGGTAGGGAAAAAGGGAGAACTGGGAGTGGCCAATGCATTGTCCCACTGTGTGAATACAGGTGTGCTAGTTTTGCACTGCAGAGAGGCAGTGGATTCCCCATCATTCCTCTCCATGCCAGGACTCCTGATTCTGTGTGGTGCTCTGAGAACAATTGCTGGTTTGGGGTTGTGGCCTCTGATGCCAAATAATTTGACTTGTAAGTTTTGTTTCAGTTGGCACATCCTATTTTCCCTGAGGTTCAGTAGTGGAAACTGGAATGTTTATTGTCACACAGGCTAAGAACTAGTCCATGGTTTGCTTGTGGGAGGCCTCTTCTAACAAACTCACATGGTTCGGACCTACCCATTCAGAGGGTTTCAAAATTAAAAGACTAAGGCACGCAGCTCTTAAGGCTGGGAAAGAAAATTGCTCTTGTTCAACTGAGCAGGACTTAAAACAGCCATTAAAAGGACTAATGTGACAGCGAAAAAGTATGGGAGGTATATCCTATAAAGTACCCTTTAAAGTTTAACTCTTTCCCTCCATGTTCTTGACACACTAAAATCTCGTCTTCCCCTTTCAGGGCAAAATGTAGGAGCAGAGTTCACTTGTGAACTACATTACATTACAGTCTCCTCCTCATCTTAGTCATGGATGCCACAGCAGAACAGACTGAAAACCTCAGTGAGAAAGGGAAATTCAGGTACTTCCTGCAGTCATTTCTGCACCTCAGACCTCATGTGTACACTCTCCTTTACTAACACCACTCACACAGGATCCCTCCTTCAAACAAAAATTCCTTCTTTGCTGTCTAAGAGGAGATTTGGCTGAACAAGGTCAGAATCAAGGTCAAGCCCTAAATAGATATGAAGGCTGAGAAAGAAACTCATCTGATGAGATTGTGTAATTATTTTCTGTAATGCAACTAAATAGGTAGCAGCTCAAGTGGTTTTGGCTCATTTTTCTTTTTTACTGATAGTGACTAGTTTTTTTCTGGTGTGAGAAGGAGTTAGATGCAGTTTCTCTACAGCAGTATGATGTAAGAGTCTGACAGCTCCATCCTTTTCTCTGCTCCCTGCATTTCAAATCCAACCACCACCAGATTTTCAGAAAAGTATAATAATTTCAGAAAATTACTTACATGTGTCTTCCATCCTGAACTAATTGTATTTGTTTAGAAGGAAGAACTGAAAAGAGGCTTAAGATTTTAAAATTTCTCTGTATTAATAACTCTGTATGTGACTCAAAAGCAAGTCTTTGAAATCAGAGTCATAGTGTGGACTGCTTCATGCACTTACACCTCTCAAGCCCTGCTTTTCAAGAGTATTATTATAATCAAATGAAGTGCAGCCATGTTTGGCAGTTGCCCTCTGGAAAACTGTGAAGCAAATAAAAAAATACTGCAATTTAAATGTAGTGGATATAGACAATTTTTGTGCTGTGAGAATACTCTGGCTTGTGGTGGTAAACATTTGACATGATGCCATGTTTTCAGCCACCTTCTTTACAAGATGATTAAAGATTGAATAATATACTGAAGAAGAAAACAATTTACTGCCAGGGTTAACTCTATTTTGTTTGTTGACAAATACCTTGATATTGATGAATGGTATAAAAATATTGCCTATACTTACTCCAGTGCTTTGATTACAACTGGATTTTTTAAACTACTGAAATCCATTTACAACCACAACTCACTTCGTGTGAGATTTGATTAGAATGGAAATAGGAAGGTACTCTCAGTTAAAAAAAAAAAAAAAGTGATTTTCATATTTTATCTTGGTCATTTGTTTTCTTGTAATTTTGGTTAGGATACCAGATATAAATGAAATGTCTGGCATTTCCAACAGTTGGCTGAAGTTTCAACACCACCAGGATATTAAATCAGGTTTTATGGAGGGAAACTGGAAACTCATTCTATATCAACATTAGATTTTTACAAAATTATTGGTGCAAACAGCACAACATTAAGGTTGTGCATTTGCATAATGGCTCTGTTATCCACAGCACCTCGTGATTCCCCGCTTCTCTTGGTTAGAAGTGCTGCAAATCAGAACAGGCCATCTGTGAGCGTTATCTTAAACAAGTTGCAAATTCAGTGTCCAATATTTGGAGCTAAACTTCCCAAGATGGCTACAACTCCACTTAAATTATGTGCAGAAAATCCATTACCTACCTCTTCCCTACCTGTTTTTATCAGAAATAAGAGATTGTCGAAGGGGCTGCAAGTAACGACACTAAGATGTAATTAAAGTACTTTTGTTATGCTGATGATGCAAACAAATTTTCTATTATCCTGTGCACAGTCTGAAATAAATTTGCCTGGAGCTTCCTGCATTTAAGAACCTGTAACGTCAGATATCAACTCATTATAAATTATAAAAAGATAGCTTGCATGCCTGCAGAATGGAGAAACAGAGGTAAGGGATTTGTTATTAACTCATTTATGAATGCTGAAGCACGCAGGAGCTAGCAAGAGACTGCAGGTAAATTTAACTACAATGAAAGTAAAAGAGGGTACAGAGGAAATACATCCATAAAAATATTTTGTGTGAATAGTACCGGAATTTCAGCCACACCCTTCTGTTTATTTAAACAGCATTATAGGACCATGGGGTTATTGCAGAAAGCTGCCTATGCTGGTGTGTGGAAGGAGACAGAGGTTTTGGTCACAGCATTCATGTTAATGGTGTGCCAAGAAAGTGCAGCTTCACTGCAAGTACTTGAAGCAGATTATGTAAAATATAAAACAGGCTTAACACCCAGTCATGCAGACAGCAAAATATTAGACTGAAAGATTAAATAGCATGCTAATTTCAAATGCATTTCTGAGACTATCTGCTTTTGATCATTACTTGCTTTAACAATGAGAAAGATGAACACGGTGAAAAGGGAGTAGAATAGATGCACATCAGATGCTGCAGTCCTTTGTCTAAAGAAATACATTGCAGCCTGAAACATTCCCAAGACAAAATGAACAAAATCAGCAGAGTTCCAGATTT